>CP139507.1:15383664-15395562 GCA_021014915.2 Artemisia tridentata subsp. tridentata | reverse complement strand
AAAGGGAATAATTTTAAAGGGTGAACGACCTGTCAGGGGCCCATGAAAATATTATATAGTCAACTCCTCAGCCCAAGACATTGGTCCTAAATGTCTAATATAACTGAAATTTTTTCTTCCCAAAAGAGTTATTTATCGGAATTCTATTATTTATGTGGAATTAGTGTACATGATCTTACTATATTTGACAAGCAATCAATCAGAAATAGTTCAAACTAATGACTCAATAATGGAAATATTCATTACGGGAAAAACTATCTTGATTAAAAAGAAAAGAAGCCTTTTAGACTATGCCATATAGTTGGATCCAAATTACAATATATTCAAAAATTACATAAAGACATTACAATCCAAGATATCTTGATATTCATATTTGAACAAGTTTCCGCAATAGCTGATTTCTCTTTCGTCTTCTGTGCTGCTTCCGTTGATGTAATTAGTCGAATTTGAGTTTGAGTTTAGAGGAGCTGGACTTGATGAAGGCGTTGATAGGTTCGATATTTGTGAGGTGAAATCGTAGTCACTAGAAGTCAAATTCGACTGGTAACCATAGTTATCCATCGCGATAAAGTTATCAAATATTTTTGTGCCAATCATTTAAATTTGGGCAAGTTTGCGTGTTAAAATGTGAATAACTTGATGGAAGTTGGTTTACATTTGGTTCCATAAGTTGGGCACATTCATTAGAAAATGTAACACAACTCGGGTCGCTCAATGGGGCACAACTAGGGATTTCTTGAATTAGGGTTTGGTGATCTTGATTTTGAACTTGGACTAGATGATTTTCTTGAACTTGATGAGGATTCCAAATTGGTTTTCTTGTCCATTTTGTTGAGCATAATTAGGGTTTGGATTGCGTTGTGATGTGAGGAGTGAAGCAGCTAACCTCAATAGTTCGGGGTTTACCATGGGCTGAACCCCGAACATATTTGATTGAGACGAGCTATAGAAAGATGAGCTCAAAATGGATGAGATATCAAGTAGATCAAGTCTAGGATTGTGAGTGACTGGATCAATTCCCATCCGAAGAAGTCTTTTCCTAATGTGAGTGTTCCAGTAATTCTTGATTTCGTTATCAGTTCTTCCAGGTAAACGAGCTGCAATAGCGGACCATCTATCGAAAAAAAAAAAACAACAAAAGGTTAAAAAACTCGACCCCACAATTTAAAATCTCCAACTAAACTTATTTAATTCCAATATAATATGTTAAACAAAACCTAATCTTTAAAATTATGTAAAATGATTAATCAAATGAGAATCAATCAAGAAGTTGACTTACTTGTTCCCCAAAACACTGTGTAGTTGAATTATTGTTTCCTCCTCTTCAAAAGGAAACCTTCCTCTTTTAATATCAGGCCTAAGATAATTAGTCCATCTTAACCTGCAACTCTTTCCACACCTTTGTAAACCTACACACCATAAAATATAACCGAAAAACGATTAGTAATCATAGAGACATACTATATGCGTACTAATCGATAAAGATTTCCGCTTTCTTATACGCCAAAGATTCATCAGGAACTTACCAGCATTCTTGGGGAGAGTTCTCCAGTTTCCATAACCATTCTTTTGAATGTAATCAATAAGTTTTTGATCTTCTTCTGCAGTCCATGGACCTTTTTTAAGCCATTTTTTTCACAACAAGGGTGATCTTCCCATGATAATAGTTCAAGCTGTGTATGTGATAGATGATAAGTTTCTTTCTAAAAATAGATTTATATATAGAGAGAGTAATTTATGTTTGTGTGTGCTATAAAGAGAAAGAGATGTAGGTCCATCAAGCTGGGAGTACTTGTATTTATATAGAGTAAAGAATGAGAAGAAACAAAAGTGGAAGTCAATGTGATTCGGTGGCCGTCCTGTGTTAATCTTCATGGCAACGTGTCCCTTCTTTAATAGCTAGGCACTAAAATACACGTAAAAAAAACACCTACAAAAACACACACTTGGCCACTTGGGTGTGTACACACAACAAAAATAAGGATTTTACAAAGTCAAATGTGCTTTGAGCAAATTGAGCTTCTAGTAACTTGTACATTATATGTTGCCATTTTTCACTTTCAAGTTTTAACTATATGATAAGCGAGTGATGATGGGCTATCAAGATGATATGGTACAATTTCAACTATTTTGTGAATTGCAATTTGATCCAACATTTCAAGAATAAGTTTAAGTTTCAACCTATATATCTTATGAACAAAACTAGTTTTTTTACAGATTATCATAGAGGCTTTTTTTTTTTCCCTTCCCCAAAGCTTTTCCACAAACTTTTATAACATGTGTGAATTTACAATGTTATGCGCTAAAAGTACAATACCAAGACTAATCAAACACCACTATTGGTCTAGACTAATAAACAAAAACTACTTGAAGTCCACGTACACCTAACATTCAATTGACTAGTTATTCTTTACAAAAGGAAGCCGGAATAAACTTGACGCCACAAAATACTTACAAAGATAATTACACATAAGAATATACAAGCAAATATACTCAAACAATGAATACACATGTTGTTCGTTGTTAAACGACTAAATGATATGGTGTTTTTGGTTTGGTAACTATGCTTTTTGATTTTGTGGTATTGACTAACTGATCATAGGGTTTGCCCTCACTATCCCACTAACCTAAACCAGTTGATGCCCACTTGAGGTTGGCGCGACTACTTAATTACTACATCTATCCAAAAATAAGTGTTTAGTTTGACTTTTCAGAGTCAAACTGGTTCAACTTTGACCTTAACTATTGTTGTGGGTGTTATATAATACTTGATGCAAAATATATAAATGGATTTGGTTTTAAGTGTACTTTTCATTGGTATAATTTTTCATCAAGTAGTATATAACACAAAAAATAATAATATTTAGGGTCAAATTTGAACCAGTTTGACTCTGAAAAGTCAAACTTGACACTTATTTTGGGACGGGGGTAGTAAATGTTAGTTGTACTAAAGATGATTAGAAAGTAAACCTTCCACACTTATGAAATTAAAGTCATAAATTTGTCACTCCCTAGTTGTTCATTTATATGATAGAAAGGAAATGTTGCAAAATATATTTGGAATGGGAAGCCTGTAATTATAAAAAGAAAAACTTTGACGTTTAAATGATATTTGAAACGATGGAATACCACTATTATTACTTGTAATATGAGAGTAACCACAACCAACTTTATCACATCAATCAACTTCATCCTCTTTTACAAATAATTTCCCCTATTAAAAAAATATCCACTTAAACACAAATATACACCCTCAAAACAAAAATCGCACACAAAACTAAAAACTTTCCCACTACTCGGGTTCGTTCAGATGACCGAGTTTTCCTTCAAATGCACCTAAGACCGCTTGTGAGGGTGAGGCAAATAAAGAGCGATGCAACTAAAGGGTGACACATTGGGGGTAGTTACACTCTCCCAACCTTATTACGAGTATTTCGGGTGGCCTAAGCAAAATATAGCCACATTTAATATATCAACTCTCACATTCACAAACATAAATTTCCGGCTTGGTGGTCAATGATTCATCAATTGCTTAGCTGTCCTCCAACGCTAAACAGCCACGTATCCCATCTTTTTCACATCACACTTTTCTAATTTAAAGTTCATTTAATAATCGTGTAAACGAAATTTGAAATCAAAAATAAAAATAGAAAGGGTTGCTATCAATATAAATAATGTAAGTTGAAAATTGCATATTTAAAACTTTAATAGCAAAATTAACTTTTAATTGTATAACTTAATTTTAAGGCGTCGCTAAAAAAAATATCACAAAAAAGGCATTAAAAGAAAAAAAAATACTATTTTTTCGAGTTTTTTAAGAATAAAAGCCAATGGATAAAAAAGAGTAAAGAAGAGAGTGAAAAGGATTGAAAAATATTTTTTTAATTCATATTCTTGAGCTGAAAGAAAATTTTAAAAGTTGTGTTCTCTGGTTGATAGGAAAAACCAGGAAAAAAAATGATAAAACCACAACATATTTACAAAAAAATATACACACAATGACATATTTACTAATTTGTTTTATTCTCTCTTACATACATTTCACAAATAATAATGCATGTCATTGTCTGTAGATCTTTTTGTAAAATGTTTTTTGGTTCTAAATTTCTCAAGGAAAAAAGATATAATTATAATTGACTTTTTAATATGAAAAGACAATACATAACACAAGGAATATAACATAAAATAAGAACAAACTAAGATGAGGTAAAAGGTGAAAAAAGACCTTAGGGTTTTTTCTCTCCCTTTCAAAGATAAAAAGGAGATTTCGGCCGCCATCAAATCCCTAACCGTTCATTACATATAACTTAATTCCTCTTGTTCATTACTCCAAGATCTATCATATATGATCGTTCTTAAGGGCTTAAACAATTACATTTTGAGTTTTCTTAAGGATTTTATGGGATTACGGTCCGGAATGCTTTATCTATTGACACCCTTTTTATCTTGTGGTTGATATGTTTGGTGGGACGGCACGTCTTGCAGCTATTGGAGCCTTATCACTTTTTGTTTTAGGTATTTGGATTGATTGATCTGTTTAATTAATTTATCCAATCATGTTTTCGAATCCTGTTTCTTATAGATTCGATTGGAGGCGCGGCTTGTTTCAGCCGCTCTTAATTTTCAAGACCCTTACTGCTGTTAGGGTTTCATACGTATTAGCCCTAGATCGTTATGATTTAGGGTTTTTGATCGTTTGTTTACCCTAGACTATTGGATCGATTGGATTGGTTTTGTGAGTTTTCTGGAGGGGTGTGGTTCTGATCATGCATACTTGTAAAAACACGATCACCACTTTATCACACACTAATATGTTATCACACACTTGTAAAAACACACACACACTCTCCCACCTATACTATCTCTTGAGGCAAACTAACTTATGAGGTGGGAGTGTCTATTTATAGTACAAATGTGATGCCTTAAAGGCTTTCCTTTGGGCCGGTGGGCTTTTAAGTGGATTGGACATTTATACAATATTTGAACTAGTATTCTTAAACTACTTAGTTGCTTAGCCTAGTCCAAGTCCACACGCCCTTTTTCTATTCCAACATATAATCCCACGACACAATTACAAAGTTGTTAAATCAGAAATGACCATCACTTAAAAACAATGCTAACAATCTCCCCCTAAGGGATGGTCAAATTTAAATGATGCTCCCCAGTGATTTGGTCTTTCGTCTCGACGTCTTGAACTTTGTGTGGCATTGAGAATAGTTTTTGGTTCTTCGTTCCTTCATGTTATGTGATTTTCAAAGTAATCGTCTGTTGGATGTTCTTTGCCATGATCAACACTTCATGTGTTTATATCGTCGTATCCTTTAACATAATCAAAATCTTGAACTTCATACTTATGTCTTCCTCACTTGATCCATGAACTTGTTCTTGATATCTTGATTAGCTTCTTGACTTTGTTGTAATACTTTGTCTTTCACTTGGTCTTTTTGTCTTGAGCTTTTTTACTTCGAGCTTTGTTGAGGATGATCTTCATAAGTATGAGCATGTGGATGTGATGATGTTTGATATATTCGATGATGGTGTACGGTCTTCCTCCAGGTGACTTTCTTCAGTAACTGCTACGTGTTAAATGAACTCACCAATTGATCACGGTGGACTTTTCTTAGAGAATTGACCACTACGATTATTCTACTGATGAATGTCTTGATTTCATTCACCTTGGTCAGGTAAATCAGCCGTCCTAATCCCGTGAGGGACAGTTATCACTACATTGGATAAATCCAAGTAGAGACCCACGTCATAAGGACTCAATTCGTGAAAGAAATCTCCTTGGCGGGATTTCCAACACTTACATGCTCAGAATTCGAGAGAATCAACAGCATAGTGTGAAAACCCTCTCTAATCCTTACAAAGGCTGTTCCTAAATTGGATGCCCTCAAGAAGGCTTACAACAGATATACCGAAGTATACCCACAATCCAGGTGAGCCGCTAAAGTATACCGAAGTATCACTCCACGACTGTAGACCGTTTTTGAAACAAGTAACCATCATGATATGTATGGCAAGATTTTTAGATCTCATTAAGACTCTTGTATACCTTGTGTCCTTTTTGGCGAACACAGGTGTATTATATTGGAAGTGTTCCTAAGAGATCTATCAATGAATCTCATGGCTCTAGACTCGATAATGTGAGTTTTGATTTTAGTAGACGGAGGCATGGAGCAGAGTGCCACCTTTTCAATATAAACACACATCTCAGAATGAGAGGCCGATAGATTATGCAGTGTTCTCCGTGAGAAATGAAAAAATATCTTTTAAGAGATATCTGAGTGGCTAGGAGGGGTGGTGCAGCGCGTCACTGGGTCCATGACGTCTTGTCTTTAATATCAGTATCACCTTAGTGAAATACCAATAGTTGATGTATTGACCCAGTTTCTGCCCTAAGTTTTTATTGAGGGCTATTTCTTTTCACCCTTTCATTAAACTTTTCTTTTTCATTCTTCAACCCCTTCTTTCCCTTTCTCATTTACTCCTTTTTTCAATCTTTCCTAAGAAATTCTAATTCTAATCTATTGAAATTGTCCTTAGGTAGATCCCTCCGGATCTGGCGGATCATAGGACATAAACCTAATCACAATCACCTTATTACTCCATGATTATCCTAGATTTGTTGATCACTTGCCATAAAACCTTTTTTGTGAAAATCTCTCAAAGTGTTTATGAATAAAACACATTTCTGTTAACACTTCGAGAGTTTTGCATTTTCTGAAATACTCCCCATTCACATTTGCTCATGCATTTTTAAGATAAATTTGCACATGTTAGGTAGAGTTCGCACATTTTTGAATTGATCAATTTTCAGTTAATTGACCATTGCGAGACACGTTTACATCACTAGTTAGACTAGCTTGAAATTATTACCCGTCCCGGTCATATCAAAAGATAATATCTCGAATTGGTACATTCTACTCAGACAATTCCTTTGCGAGACACGTTTACATAACTGGATGGACCAGCTTGAAATTATTACCTGTCCCGGACAAGTCTTTTCAATTTCTGACATTTAGCTTTCGTCAATTCGAGGGTTTAAACTGAGTCTTTTTGGAGAGCTCTTTTTGAGATTCAATCCACGATTTGTAATCATTTTGATCACATTTTAATTACGTCTTCTCCCCTTCAAAAATAGCATTTCGTGATATTTTTTTATATCAACGGATTAAAATAAGGCTTTAGGAGAGATAGACGGATCATTTTTAGCATGATTTGGAACATTTTTGTTTTTTATTTTATACTCCCCCTTAAATAAAGCATATTTTTTAAACATTTGAGTTTAAAATGAATTTAAGGGTATAAAGGGAGTTATCTTGAGCACAGAATTTTGAGAAAGATTTTGAAAAATCTATTTGAAAAATCTTGATCATGTGCTCAAGTGTTGTTTTATTTTGCCATTAACAATACGAGTCATGATCAGAAATAATCAGAAGTCATCATTGTAGCACGGGTTTCGTACTGAAATATACGAAAGCCGTAGAGAAGAAATTTTGAGAAACGATATGTTTTTAGAAAAATTTTAAATGAACTCTCACTCAAGCATCTGTACATGTCCGTATCATTGTTGAATGACATTTCTAGATACGTACAGAATATCGATTATACGAGAGACATGTCGTGAGAAGAATATTTTTTGGTTTTTATGATTTTATATTGTTTTTGTATTTTTGAAAATTTTCTATTTTTATATTTTGTTTTTGATGATTTTTCAAATTTTGTATTATTTTTTCAAAAATACTTACACCGAAGCTTTTTGAGATAAATTCAAGAAGATTCGATAAGACTTTCTAACTCTTCAGGAGTTAGGCTTCGCATGCCAGTTCGTCGAACTAAGTTATCAAACCTATCTTTTGGAAGGGCTTTAGTAGATAGATCGGCGAGTTGGTATTCAGTCTTTACGAAGAATAATTCAACAGTACCCTCTTCTACGTGTTCCTTGATGAAGTGATAGCAGACTCTAATATGCTTGGTCTTCGAGTGTTGTACTGGATTGCACGAGATGGCTATGGCACTTTTCGAATCACAATACATAGGTATGCGGTCGAAAGTAAAGCCATAATTTGTGAGTTGTGTCCTCATCCATAGAACTTGGGCACAACATGCAGATAGAGACACATACTCGGCTTCTACAGTTGATAGTGCAGTACAATCTTGTTTCCTTGATGACCAGCCTACTAGCTTTTCACCCAAAAATTGTGCTCCACCAGATGTACTTTTTGCTGTAACTTGGCAACTGGCATGGTCCGCATCTGAAAATGCTATTAGTTTAAACTCAGAATCCTTTGGATACCAAAGTCCCATGTTAATGGTTCTCCGTAGGTACCAGAAGATCCGTTTAACCTCTTGGAGGTGCAGTTCGGTAGGCCTTGCCTGAAATCGTGCTAATAAACAAACAACAAAATGTATATTGGGTCAACTAGTAGTTAAGTACATGAGAGAACCAACCATGCTCCGATATTTCTTCAGATCCATGGGTTTCCCATATAAATCAGCACCTATTTTTGGTGAAGTGACCATTAGAGTACCAACAGAGTCAGAATTTTCTATACCATGTTTTTTCAAGATCTCAATTGTATATTTAACTTGATTTATAAAAATACCACGTGGGGATTGATGAATTTGTAAACCAAGAAAGAATTTTAGTTCCCCCATCATGGACATTTCAAATTTGCTTTTCATGAGATTTTCAAAATGTTTTGAATGTTTCGGATTAGTGGACCCAAAAATAATGTCGTCCATGTAAATCTGAACAATCAAAATGTCTTCTTTGAATTTTCTAGTAAACAAGGTCGGGTCTATTGCTCCTTTAGCTTGTAGACGTAGTCCGGATGATCTTTGTCAACGAATCCGTCTGGCTGACTCACATACACTTCTTCTTTCAGAGTTTTGTTCAATAAAGCCGTCTTGATATCCATCTGATAGACCGTGATGTTTTTGTGAGCTGCATATGCTAAGAAAATCCTGACTGCCTCAAGTCTTGCTACTGGCGCGAATGACTCTTCGAAATCTATCCCTTCTTCCTGTCTAAATCCCTTAGCCACTAGACGAGCTTTGTTGCGAATTACAGTCATCTCTTCATCCTTTTTGTTCTTCCATAATCACTTAAGATCAATGATAAGTTTGTCAATTGGTCTTGAAACTAATTCCCAAGTGTCATGTAATTGGTATTGGAGAAGTTCTTCCTGCATCGCTTCAATCCAAGCATTGTCTGCCATCGCCTCCCGAATGTTCTTTGGCTCTTTTAAACAGACTGAGCAGACGTAGATGCACATATCAGGATCGGTGGTGAGTTGTTTTCTCGTCTGAACTGGCCGTGAAGGTTCACTAATTACTTGCTCTATTGGATGGTCTTTTTTCCACTGTAACGTAGAAGGGTACCTTGGATTTGACGAATATGTGTTAGATGGTTCATGTAACCGTGAAGATGATTCAGCAGAATCTGTTGCAAATGGGTTTTCGAACACTTCTTCTTCTAACACAGCATCGTTTTTTTGTGGTTCTTCTTGAATTGGGGTATTGTGGTTTTGCTCATTAACTCTTGGTAGGACAATCTCAATTACTGGAGTTGCTGGAGTAGATGTTGATGACGTTGAGGGAGTTGGTGTGTCAGCTTCGACTGTTGAGGATGCATCTTGTGGTGGTGGTGGTTGGTGATTTTGAGCGGGTGCAGCGGAACGTTGTTGTGATGCATTTGCCGGAGTTCCACCATAGTACTCATTATACATAAACTCGAAGAAATTTTCCAGTTCTTGATTTGTTGGTTTTTCAGTGTTAGTTGACTGAGCTCCTTGGGGTACGAGTCCTGAACTAATATGTCCAGAAGTTTGAACGTTTGGTGCGGGTCCTAATCTGGTATGATTAGAAGCCATCGGGTTAAGCGCGGGTTCTAGAGCGAGTCTCTCAGAAGCCATTTGTGAAATCTTGTCAAACTTCACATTCATCGTCTCCATTATTCTTTTAGTCCTTCTAGTATACACCCTGAATGCCCTCGAGTTTTCTGAATAACCAATGAAGATTCCAATGTCACCCTTAGCTTTCAGCTTCCCCAGATTTTCTCTGTCGTTCGTTGGATAGCACAATGCGCCAAATACATGAAGGTAAGAGATGTCGGGTTTTCTGTTGTTCACTAGCTCATATGGGGTTTTATTGAATCTTGGATGGATTAGGGATTTGTTCTAAGTGATGCAAGCAGTAGCAACAACATCAGCCCATAAGAATAGTGGTGCACTAGAATAAATCAGCATCGAGCGAGCAGCTTCCACAAGAGTTCTATTTCTTCTTTCAACTATCCCGTTCTACTGTGGAGTTCTAACAACTGATGTCTGGTGAGTGATTCCAGTATCTTCAAAATATGTTCTTAACTCCTGATTAGTAAATTCTGTGCCATTATCTGTTCTTACAATCCTTACTGGAGCTTGAAGTAAGACTTGAATGCGATTTAGAAAGGTGATGATGATGCCTGGTGCTTCGTCTTTTGACCTCGAAAAATTTACCCATGTATATCTCGAATAGTCATCGACGATAACAAGAATATACTTCTTCCCATTAATGCTTTCAACTCTCATTGGGACACATAAGTCCATGTGCAACAAATGTAACTTATCCACCGAACTGGGTACGGTTTTAGGTTTATATGTTGCCCTTTTGCTTTTTCCTTGCTCACAGGATGGACATAGGTGATCTTTGGTGTATTTGAACTTTGGGAGACCGTTGACGATGTTATCTTTGGAAAGCTTGTTGATGGTGTCAAAGTTGAGATGGGATAAACATCTATGCCACAACCAGGACTTAGTTTCGCATGCTCTTTTCATGAGACAAATTGGTGATGAAGAGGCCATTTGGTTTATGTCGATAGCATACAGATTGGTGCCACGATTCCCAGTTAAGAGATCATCTCCAACCAAATTTCTAACGAAGCAATTATTTCTCCTGAATGCAACCTCTAACACTACATTGCAAAACTGTTCGACTGAAAACAGATTGTGTCCCAATCCTTCAACATAGTAAACCCAAGTGATTAAGTTGTTCCCAAACTGAAGATCTCCATAACCAAGAATAGCTGCTACATAATCATTTCCAAAGCGAACAGCTCCCATGAACTTCCATACAAAGTTGATCAGCAGCTTTAGATTCCCGGTCATGTGCTTGGAGCAACCTGAGTCAACGATCCAAAGACATATTTCGATAACCTGCCAAGAACAGATGATTTTGCATTTGGAAACCGTTTATCATTTGGTTCCATGGAGTTAGAGGTAACATTTAATTCACACTCAAAGATGGTTTCTACTTTTTCTTTTGGAACCTTTTTTAATTTGCCATTCACAAGTATGAATTTTCTACCCGTTGCTTTCTATACACATATCTTAAGATAGTTTCTAGGTAGTATGCTATTAGTGGTTGACCTAGATGCTGCAATTTGTCTTTTAACATATCTAGTCCTAGCACTAGTTCCAGGAGGAACATCTTTCTGTTCAGGCATAGCATTCACATTCACATTATTAGAAACATTATCATCACAACCATTTAACGATTTCTTGCACATTAAACAAACAGAGTCATTACATGCACTAGAAACAGTACTTTTAACATTACATCCAGATAACAAATGTTTCTTAGTAGAAAGCGATAAATTCCTAGGGTGTTCTTCTACTTCTTCCATTTTATTCTTGCATTTACTCTCAGAGACAGTCGAGACTCTATTGTTCCTTGTATTGCTCCTAGGCTGTAGTCTGCTGCTCTTAGATATGCTTTCTACTCCTGTAGAAGGTAAGGCACACACATTAGGATTTATCTTGTTGTCTTTTGTTTTAGCCGTCCTAGTCTCTTTTGGATTATCTTTAATGCTCTTGTCTATTGCCTTATATGTTTGAGATGTAGAGGTAGACGCAG
>CP139507.1:15312941-15383564 GCA_021014915.2 Artemisia tridentata subsp. tridentata | reverse complement strand
ATCCATTGGGTTTTTTTTTTTTTTTTTTTTTTTTTTTTTTTTTTTCATTTAATAGATTTGAGCCCAATTTTTAAATAACGAGTAGGGCCTCGTGCTGCCGCGGGGCGTCGATTTTTTTTTCGTATTCTTGTGTGATTTGGAAAATTATAGACTATAAATTTGAGTAGTCAGTGCTTGTTACAACGTATTTGTTGCATTTGTCAATGTTTTTGGCGTAGTTCATGTAGTCAAAGTTGAAACAAAGTAAACAACTACAGAAAAGTTGCCAACAATAGTTATAAGTTACATAAGCAAAACATTTTATCGACTAAAGCGGATTACACATGGATATGGTTATGCACAGGGAACGATATATAATTTTAAGAGGAAAAATGAATATACAACCATGGTAATGTATCATTTTCCGATAATCTATAAATGCATATTCTGGAACATATATATATGCAGCAATATAAGTAGGAACTGTTAGAGTTTGTGTATAATTATTAATATAAGTATGCCCGGTTTCGAACCCGAGACTCGGGATTGCACACAATACGTGAGAGTTTCAATGGTTTGAATAAATTAAATATATTTTATATTTTATTTATTCATTTCACAAAACAAATACTTAACGACAGTTATTACTTAACGGAGTTAGAGATAACGGTCGTTAAAGAACTAATTATGAAAGATAGGAAGAGAAGGATCTAGAATCCCTATTTTGGGATAAAGTTCGGCCGACCCTCCCTTAGGGTTAGGGTTAGTCGATCGGTTGGAGTAAGGAGCAAGCCAAAGGAAAACTATAAATACATCCCATTGTGTTTCATTGTTTCCCTAATCTTGAATCCCTAAGCAAGCCAAACTTCTCTCCCTTCTTCTCCTCTAAGCATAACCGATCGACCCTCTTTTAATTCCACTAGGAATTGGCGATCCAAGTTAGCTTATAAAGTGTTTGGTTTGTTTGTGATCTTGAACCTAGCTTTTCCCATTGAAACACTAGTATTACGTGTGTACAAGAACGAGTAACAAGCTTCTTTTAGCTTGTGTGTTTTGCCGTTGTTCGATCCATCTAAACCTATTTAGGGTTTATATAATTTTGTTCTTGAAGCACGTGATTCCTTGTTCATGCTAGGAATCAAAAGGTTCGTGTCTATTTAATTTTAAGTTAATTAATTATATGTTATGTAAATCTATTCCGCTGTGCATGTGCTTTGATGATTATGTGTTTATAGTATTTTATGATTCACATATTCCAACAGGAACAACATTCATAATTTACATAAATAGGAACTTTTATGCTCCTGTACATGAACACTAACATAGGATAGATAGCAGGTAGCAACTACACTTATAATTTTCATAAACAAAAGGGTTTATGGTCCTAGAACGTTTACAGGACTGATTATGATAGTGTACTAAGTACGATGCGAAGTTAACAGTTAGAACATTAGTAAGTTCTTTGACCCTGCTGCGTTACCTGGTACGACCATGACAGTATAATAAGTTTGCCATAAACTTAAAACATCAGTAAGTCGTATGACCCTAATACGTTAGACTGCCTCTATCTTATACGTGATCATTGCTCAGGTTGAGGGTCATACTTTGGTTGCCTTGTTTTCTTACCTGTGTTGCTCATTCCCTGTTGTGTGTCGTCTGTAAACAGGCGTCTTCGAATGGAGGTACGTTTTGTTGATGACTCGGCTGTTCGCTGTGTGTTAGTCTTTGTCACGCGTTCTTGCACATTGGCAGCAGTTTCGACAGTAGCAGGAGTAGATGCTTGCAAAACTTCAGCCGAAACAGGTGTAACCGGAAGCGTTTCACGTTTTGTTGAGGACTCGGTTGTTTGTTGTGTGTCGGGTTCAGGTCCTGTTAGCAATGGCATTTCATTAGGCGGCTGCTGGATTGTCAGGTTAGCAGGAATGGTCTCTTTAGGTGCTGGTAGTAACTGTGGGCCGGTCTCCATTACTGTATCAAGGACATAGACTTGATTTTCTTTTGTAGACTCTGTTGAGAAGTGTAGCTGAAACAAATGAATGGTCCCTTTGAGTGCTGTTAGATGCGGCGGCAGTGTATATGGGTCTGTGTGACCTTCTTCAGATACGACTTTGTTGCACTCTGTTACCATCGAATGTGCTTCGTTGCTAAAGCATGTTAATGTCAGCATTCCAGTGTCATCGAAAATCAATAACCTAAAGCAGTAGCTGCATAGGTAGCAAAAACAGGTAACTCGATCAGATGGTATAAAAGCCTTTTTTTGGAAAGTTATTATTTGGATCTGTGTTGTTTAGACAATGGTTTTTGTTATCCGTACCTGTAATCGTTTGGCTCTCCAGGGTCAGGTAACTGGCAGCGTGCGTGTGGACGATCGTCAAATATTTTGCGTCTGCAATCACGGCACCTGCGAAAGAACCACGGTCTTTCAGTCACGACCTCTAAAACCGTTGCAACGACTGTAAATCTCACATTCTGCAAAAACAGGCGAAAGTTTAGTTTCTACCATATTGGTAATGTTTTTAGATTTAGTACAATTGCTTACTGTCTGATTCCTCGGATCTTCTCTCAGAAGTTCATTTATTGTGACCCTGTTCCTCAGCTTTTCGTCTTCAATGTTGTCATATCGGTAAGTGCGCACATTTTGTATCACCAGTGGCGCTACCAATTGGTTATACCTGTCACGCTATTGCAGGTTAGGCAAGTATTTGCTGGAAGTGAGCTGTTAAGTATAAAAATTCAGTCGATGGAAAATGAAATATGAAATAAAAAGATCGCTTATCTAATTGCAACAAAGACCTGGTAAGTTGCACACATACGACATGGTTGGCTAGTGTCGGTGCAGATCTGTACTACAGACTAAAAGATAAACATAATCATGTTATGTTTTTATGTTTTCAGTACGTGCGTGTTTTGTGGCTTTCACCTAGTATCTAAAAAAATTGATAATCGGGTATACATAAATATAAAGTGGACCGAGTGTTATGTGCTTATCAGTTACAACTCATTTTTGCTATAAATCAGCATACGTATTCTATTACACTATGCACAAAAAATATGACAGAAACTTATAGCTCTATAAGTTCTCAAACCATCTGATAACTGATAGTAAATGTCATTAAGAGACTCAACAATCCTAAAATCTATTTCATTTACTCTTATCAAGCATAGAACTTACTAATCCAGCATACCTATATCATACACTTAATTTGCATCTACATATGAACTCATTACGTCGTCAAATCAACTCAAAATCGCTACAAACATCCAACTGAAATCAACAACATCACATGAACACTGAAAATCGCTACTAACATCCAACTGAAATCAACAAAATTAGATGAACTTATAAGTTCTCAAATCAGCTAAGTTATCACAAAAAAACACCTAACAACAAACAAAAACCTTTACACTGTATTTTAATTAGTTAAATCGGCAACATATAAAAGTGATGAACAACATCACATTAACTCTGTAAGCTTTCAAATCAGCTCATGATTGCACATACTGGCAACTAACCAACATAATAATACTAAATTTATTTCGCTTAATCTTATGAAGTGTGCCTATGAGTCCTCAAAACTGATAATAACTGAATCTAACAAACATAACTATGCTAAAATCTGTTCCGTTTAATCTTTTCCAGCATATGTATTCTACTGCAGTATGCACAAAAAATATCAATAAGAGACTCAACAATCCTAAATTCTATTTCATTTACTCTTATCAAGCATACTTTAAGCTAGTTTTTTTAAGGTATTTTACTATTTCAGCACTTAAGGACAATAAGTGCAAAAATTTAGTTAATCTAAAGACCAACTTAGTCATTTTTTGGTATTCGTCAGATGGAGCAAGAGATAGTAGGTTTGACTCAAGAACGTGAATTAGCTCGAACTCGACTTGAGGAAATATTAACAGCAACTGGTATCGATGAAAGTTTAAAACCATGGGTATATTATCTAACTTCAAATCAAACAATAACCCTAATTAAGTAAAAAAACCACATGCAACCTTTAATCATGTAGATCGAAAATAGTTCATGTGATGGAAGTACTACATCTGAACACCTACGCAGCTCTTCATGGGACGGTCATTCCACACCAGACATGTCTGAGGTGCTGAATGATGCTCCTCTGCGCTCTAATGCTTCAGTCAACACATATAGTTTTCCACAGAAACGTCAACTACAAATTTCGGGTGAAGACCAATACTTTTTTGATAATATCACCCCAAGGGATTTTATAAATCAGTATTTTGGGCCTGACCCAGTTCAGGAATTGGGAAAAACCTCACGAAAAAACATCCCGAAAACTTAGAACAAGAGTTAATTCGTATCTACACATGAACTTATTACGTCCTCAAATCAGTTCAAAATCGCTACTAACTGCAGTCAACAAACTAATATTCCTAAAATCAGTTTCGCTTAATCATATCTAGCATACTAATTTCACAAAAGTTAATTAACATGCAAAAATCCAACTGAAATCAACAACATCACATGAACTTATAAGTCCTCAAATCAGCTAACTTACAACCAAAAAACAGCTAACAACAAATAAAAACCTTTACACTATATTTTAATTAGTTGAATCAGCAACATATAAAAGTAACCTCAAATCAGATCATGATTATACATAGTGGCAACTAACCAACATAACAATATTAAATTTATTTTGCTTAATCTTATGAAGTGTGCTTATAAGTCCTCAAAACTGATAATAACTGAATATAACAAACATAACTATGCTAAAATCTGGTATGTTTAATCTTATCCAGCATACGTATTCTATTACACTATGCAAAAAAAATATCAAAATCAGTGGCGCAATCTTTATTTTGATGGAGATAACATCGACTTTTATCGTGGATTCTATTAAATAATCCCTTAACTAAATTAAAAACTAAGTTTATGTTACAAAAAGATAATCGTTCATATAAGTTTTTAAATTTTATATTCTATACCAGATAACTTTTAAAAGAGCCAGCGAAAACTTACATGCTTAGTATGTAGTCAGTTTCGGGAATAGGGGGGTTCATATAGTAGTAGGTTGCAGGCGTGCTGGAAAGTTGTAGTCCTGTATTTGTTTACCCTTTTGTCAGAAACAACTTCGTTAACTTCTTTTAGATATCGGTATATAGCAATGATGTTACCTCCGTATCTCTTAACCCAACAGGAACTGACCGCCATCACAGTTGGTTTCGGTTCCTTTTCATAGGCACCGGTATCGAATGCTCTCGCTTTTTCGTTCTAGAGAGTGAACATGACAGTATCTCCTCTGTATACGAATAAAGGTATGAGTTAATTTCCATTGAAAATGGTTGTTGTTCGAAAGGGTTAGGCGGAACTTACTCTAAGTTATGTAACACGATATCCCTCTATACAACCTCCTTTTGGTTTGTGCCACTCGGTTCAAGCACATCACCCACGTAGAGGACGCAGCCGATGTAATCTGCAGTTCAACAACGTATAATTAGAATGAATATTTTTGTTAGATTGATAACAATGGTTGTATGTACCTGTTAATATGACGGTGTTGTTGTCGGCATGCAACAATAACTCATTGTATGATGCAAAGTTAAAGTGGTGCAGTGGAAAGCCGTTTCCAGTAAACGGTTGAACATTTGTGAGCCTTCCTAATATCAACGTGAAGTGATTGGGCAGTGTTTGCATCCATTTTTTTGTATCCAACAGTCCAAACCCGGTAATTGTATATGTGCCATTTATTTCAAAAATGTTGTCAAACCGGTTTCGTTCCCGACCTTCCACGTTAGCCTGTATTGCTCCTCCCTATAACATGATAAACAAACAGAAAATGTATCCCTCGTTAGTATGATGCACACTCGAATGCGTTGTGCAGACTAATGCTACCTGTTGGTCAAGTAATATGAAGCTGAGAATTGGCTGCCTCGCTCCCCTCAGCGATGTAAGTGTCCATTTACGATACACTCTAACGCGGATGGCTTTTCCTATGTCTGATGGCTTCAGATTAGCAACGCCAACGGTTTGAAGATCCGTAACAGGTCGTTTTCCTGCAGACCTGGATGCGGCCGCTAATGCAGTATCATGCGACATTTTCCTGTAGAGTAACCAAAGAATCGTGAATGGTAGTATGAATAAATACATGAAGTAAGCAAGAAAAGGTAGCAAGTAACAAAAACGCATCTATTGCACATCCTGTTAAATTTAAAAAGGCATTATACTTGCTGGTTGCGGGAGGCAGCCTAATATAGGTTTACCTTAGTTTCATAAATATATTCGTAGAACATAGAAACGGATAAAAGCTTACGGTCAACAGGCACGGTTCCTCAGGTATGCTCCAATTGTGACTCTAACATTCGTCAAATACATGGCTACAAAGTTTGTGAAGGTATATATCATTAAAACAGGATAATAGGAATGGTTTAGCCTTTTTTCTATAGGGCAGCACATATAGCTGTCAAATGGAGTGTAGATAAACTGATGCATGGAATGTGTGCGACCCTAGATGGGCACACTGAGTCAGGCTTCAACAATGATCCACAGAATCTGTAAAAATATAGGTAACAAACACACAGTTCCAAAAGTTGAAAAGAATATGTTATATGTATTAAGGTCACATATAAAGTAAATGGCAATAGAAGGGTACTAAGTATCCATGTTCATATCTTATGACCAAACATAAAGACTATAACAGGAAACAACACGAGTGCTAGATTTGCTATGAACAAAACCTGATCTCCGACAATGTTTTCTAGAAAGTCCCTGTATACGATATTTTTAGTTGTATTCGGTAATCTGTTAGGCTGATCTTTGATGAGTATTTTCAATCCTTCAGGAGACGTGGCTCTTGAGAGTGCTACATATAGTTGTCCATGACCAAATATTGGTTCCGGTAAATAATCCAATCTTATTTAATGATTGGCCTTGGCTTTTATTGATGGTCATTGCGTAACATACTTTGATCGGGAACTACTTTCTTTTAAAGACAAAAGGAAGTTGTTCTTCTCTGTTAAACAACATGATCCGGGGAAGAAATACTTTTTGGAACATGCGAGTCCCAGTAATAATTCTTGCTTCGATCACCCTTGCGAGCATCTGTGTTATGATCATGCGGGTGCCATTACAAACCCCCCCCCTCTGCAAGATTTAGGTTTCTGAGCAATATAACGGGTGCGCCTTTCTTTAGTTCAAGGTTATGTGGCGGTATCCCAGTGAATGAAAGCGTGTTAAGGTACTCTGCCAGATATAGTAATTTTGTAGCCCATCCGTCGTTACCACGCGGTATGGCATCGTCGTTACTTGTATATGTATGGCTGGTACCAGATAACATCTACAAGACATCTGAATTAATGGTGTCGGCGGTTTCATTTTTGGGACAAACAATGGCTCTTTCTTGCAAAACCTCGACAGTTGCTGATTGAAGTGTCCTTTCATCATATATAAATCGTATAAGTTGCAACATTGCGTCGTCGGTATCTGGAATGCGGTACATTTCAGGTATGTGTATCCATGAAATGTTGTCGGAATCTGTTTCATCTTGTTCGCCAATAACACCGTTTCCTATATCTAGTAACCACTGGGAGAATGCTGCAGTATCATGCAGTTGTTGGGCAAAAGCTCGCATTCTTGTGAGTCGCATATTTTCTGTCAGGAAATAAACTTTGAAGTATTTCCAAAGATACGATTTAGTGATGCACGAACCTAAGATTTGTTGCTTCGTTGCTTTTTTCTTGACTGGCAAAGTCTGTCTGAAGTCGCCTCCTAGGATGACAGACTTATTGGCAAAGACATATGTTGGTTTATCTAGTATATCTCGCAAGGTCCGGTCCAGAGCCTCAAAAGACCTTCTGTCATTCATGGGCGCCTCGTCCCAAATAATTAGATCAGTCTGTGCTAGCAGGTCAGCTAATTGAGTGTGTTTTTTTATGGTGCACATGGACTCGTTTGTTAGATCGAGAGGTAATTTGAACCTTGAGTGAGCAGTACGACCTGATGGTAATAAGAGTGACAAGATTCCGGAAGAAGCCAACGCAAGAACTATCTTTCGCTGGGCCCGGAGTGCGTAAATTATACTTTTCCACACAAAAGTCTTTCCAGTGCCACCGTGTCCATATACAAAAATTAGCTCTTGCCTGTTATTCATAACTGCCTCGACAATGGTATCAAAGAGTTGTCGTTGCCGAGCATTGAGATTTGGCACCAAACGATCCCTTTCAGTAGCCATAGCTTCCGGATCGTAGCTTCTCTCTTTCATGACTGTTCTATTTCTTAGAATCTCGAGCAGGCAATGTGGAGGAAGATGCATACCAAAGTCTGTAACAGATTTTCCATAGAAGCTAAGAATACCTTCCAACTCATACAGAATTCCGCCTTGCATCTCTTCATCAGTCAGATTAACTTCGGGCATATGTAACAGCTGTGATAACGTTCTCGGTATATCGTCACTCATAAACCTCCAGTGTGCATTCCAGAGAGAAGTCGGGTTAGCAACGTCGCAAAATATGAGAATTTGACAGAACATCTGCCGGATTTGTGCTGTTGTAGCCGTTAAAGCTGCCTCTAACAAGGCAAGTGACCATTCTCCATCACCTGCTAATAAGCCCATCACTTCACATGCCGCCCTATTAGTAGGGTAAGCATGACCATCAACTGTCCATATACACGGAAATGATGTACATCCTTTCTGATGACAAAGCAAAAGCCTTTGATAAAACAGATCACCAGCGCTAGGATATACATATGCTAATTGACCAATGGAAGGCTTGTTAAGGTTCCTTCTAGGTGACCAAAACCTTTGAGGAACATTCCAAACGAACTCGGAAGGGAAATCTAAATATGTTAGGTGGTGGCCTAGTGTTGACCGAGCGTTAAAATCTAACCATTCCGTGAGAGTGGTTTTCTTGTTACCTGGATTTTGAACAACAGATTCTAAACTCTCGTTTGTTCTGAAAGTAACACGTTGCATGTTTTCAAGATGAACAACCAATATCTACACGGCCGGATCTCTGTTGTGAATATCGAATCCAAATATCCGCCAACAGGCTTCGTGAGGGCCTATATATCTTGCATCTAGATAATTTTTTATCTCATCAACTCTGATTGCAGGCGCCCGGCTAGCTGAAGGCATGCCCCCAACTGATCTTGTTATCTGTGTAATGATCCGATCTGTCCCTTTAGAAATATACTTAAATAAGTATTTAATCAACATCTTCCACTCACAATATTCAACGTTGATGTGCGCGTAAAATCTTCTGAGAAGCAACATGTTATACGGTACCACATATCCATTATCTAGTTCAACATTCTGCCTCGTCGTGACATCACCCCCAAACCGTCGACGATAATGTACGCACCCCATTTTGTCAATGGATGTAGCATTACAGTACGGTTTAGGAAATCCTTTCGTGCATGTCTCAGTACCCTTCATGCACGCGGCCGACCTATTAACGACACCGCAAGGTCCGTGCATCATGAGGTCACTAACAATACGAAAACCTTCTGGATCAGCATCCCTAACAGGTAACTCAGCAGATATATATCGATCAATGTCTGCGTTTGTCCGAATCCTTGAAGACTCTTGTATCCACAGTAGCAAATGACAATGGGGTTGACCGCGTTTTTGAAACTCAACGGTGTACAAAACTGCAAAATGAAGCAAACAAATCAACAAAGCGTAAAATAAAAGATATATGTATAGGTACATGTAGATACACACCGAAACTTACCTGCAGCAACTGATCCAAAAGGTCTTCCGTCACGTAGATATGTAATCAGATGGTGGATTTTCTGTTCAAAAACACGGTCAACGATGTCCGGTCTGTCAGCAACAGTGAGGTCTGGAAATTGTTCCATAAATTCTACAATTTCTGGCCATCTAACATTGCATGTGAACGTAATGAAAAAATAAGGGTTTCCATGAACCCGGCAGATCGCAAGCGCATCCAGATAATGGCTATACATATAGCGTGGTCCACCAGTGAATGACGCCGGAAGAATTGTTTTCATTCCAATATCGGAACCGCTCCGATCGCCACGAGATATGGCATCGTACACCCCAGAAAGATAATCGTTTATGATATCGTTTTGGTGTTCACGAATGAAATCTAACCGATATTGTTCGATACTGCAATAAGCCGTTACAACATACTGCTGAAACAGCCTCCCACCTCTTGTTAATAGACTATACTGCTGAAAACGATCATGCAATTGGTACGCGTAGTACATCTTCATAGACATCTTTTTCTCCTCGTCCAACGCTTGGCTGATGGTGTTCCACAATCGTAAAACAATGTGGAACCCGTCTTCTCCAAAAATGAATAACAACGGAAATTGGAACGACATGTAGCACAGATGTAATTTGCTGACTCTTTCGGGCTCACCAGCACGCTTCTGAATTATGACATCGTAATCGGTTCCTGTATCAGGCCTCCCTTCGAAAACAATAGCCCCTATCGAATCCCCAGGAGGCAACTCATGCTGACGCGAACCCGTTACTGCAAAAAGCCTGATCTTGAACTTAGGAACGTTGCCACTTGTTAGTAGATCACGCGCCGTCCTAAATATACGAACCAACTCATTGTGGTTATCCAGCACGTGAATTAAACCCTCTACAATTTCTGCACGTAAAGTTGTACCCCCAACATCAAAATGGCTTAACCGGTTCTGTATTTCATTTTCAGTGTCAAAGATATACAATTGTAAGAAGCGTGGGTCACTGCCTTCAGGCGGGTGATGAACTCAAATAAGTACATTTTATTACTATCATTTATCCTATTAATTTGACTTGTTTTACTATATTATGTATGAGGATTGATACTTAATCGTTTACTTTTGTAATTCTCAGGTAAAAACAAGCATTTGGTGAAACTTGGCGATTTTGGACTAATAATGGAGCAAAACGTGCATAAAGTGAAGAGTCTACTGAAATGAAGAAGATCAAGACTAATCTGCTCCAGATGCGCCGCATCTCACTATCAACATGCGCCGCATCTCTATCAAGATGTCACCAGATACGATCCAAGATACAAGAGGACATGCGCCGCATCTAATCATGGAGTTACGCCGCATCTTCTGGCGGTGTACGAATATTCCTGAATATATTATAATCTTGGACCCCACGCGAAGTTACGTACATACGCCGCATCTACTTAGTAGATGCGCCGCATCTTCCCTCAGACACAAACTATAAATACCCCGTAGACCAGACGAGATCAAAGAGTTCGAAACCCTAAAACCGAAGTTCGGACAGCAGAGCAAAAGGACGAATTCAGTCAAGAGGCAGCACAAGACACACCCAAATCGAAGATACAAGAGCTGTAAGAAGGTGCTGCATGTATTTAATTCATTAAGTAGTTTTGTTTTATTGTTTTAGCAAACTTTAATTCATCAAGATTGGTGGCTTGTGTAATGTGGCAACGGAAAGATTGCACTCCCTTAAAACTGCTTTCTCATTAATTAAAGTTTATATGTTGATGTCTTTGGTTACTACTTATTAGTGCATTGATAACCTCTGTGTTTATTAGTGGCTTGCGGGCATTTGACTGCGGGACAAGATGTGGCTCCCACGGTTGTTTCTAAATTGATCACTTAGGAATGACTTTTAGACATAAGTAATCATTAAGGGTTTACTCGCCGATAAGAACAGGACCAACGAGAAAGGGTTAATTACATACACTTCATATAAAGCTATCAATAAAACAAGTGACAATCTACTTAATCATAAGGACAGCCCTCTTATTGTCTCAAGTATCTATCTGTGTACGTGTGTGCTACTTGCTGATTCGTGCCTATTGTTTATTTTACTATTTAATTGCAAACAAAACTGTGCCAGTCTCTCAGGCTGAAACCCCCTTGCATTAGGATATTAAAATACTGATTAGATTAACGAGATTATACGTTCCACTCTTAGTGATCGACACTCTACTTACCATTATCTTCATACTGACCGGGTACACTGCTCGTTAAGTGTGTGTGTTATTGATAAGTCGGCTAAATATAAATTTAAAACTTGAGTAGGCATTAAAACTGCTAAACCGCAACGACACATCACGCGCATCAAGTTTTTGGCGCCGCTGCCGGGGAGTGAATTGTTATTTTCTGTTAATTTGATTAGTATTTTAATTAGGTTTTTCTTTTTGTTAGATTAATTGCATCATTGTACTATTTTGCATATTTGTTGTATTGTGTGTTATTTGTTTGCTTTTGTTT
Source organism: Artemisia tridentata subsp. tridentata (assembly GCA_021014915.2). Taxonomy (NCBI): domain Eukaryota; kingdom Viridiplantae; phylum Streptophyta; class Magnoliopsida; order Asterales; family Asteraceae; genus Artemisia; species Artemisia tridentata. The sequence continues at coordinate 15,371,404 of CP139507.1, read as the reverse complement.
TTATTTTTGTGTGTTTTATTTTTGTTTCGTGTGTTTAATTTTTATTTTTATTTTTCGTATTTTTCTGTTCTGCTATCGTTGTACTGTGCTAAATCAAACGATACGGCGCATCTGATCTCTCAGATACGGCGTATTGCGTTTAATTTTTATATACAACGCGTTTAATTAATTCGATACGACGCATCTTTTCCCCAAGATACGGTGTATCTGTTTTTAACAAGAAAATTTTTCTAAGCGATAAAGTAATACGACGCATCTGCTTTTGCAGATACGGCGTATCTGTTTTTGATAAAAATTTTTTCTAAAACATTAACGCCATACGACGCATCTTCTTTTGAAGATACGGCGTATCTATTATTTTAATTAAAAACAGTTTGCGAATTATTAAACAGATACGGCGTATCGATCTCCGTCGATACGGCGCATCTTACTGAATCAAAAATCTTTTATTTTTAAACGTAACGAAAATACGGCGCATTAACTTTCGTTAATACGACGCATTTAATTTTAATTAGATAAGTTGATTTTTGATTAATTAATTCGATACGGCGCATTCTTAAATTCAAAGCGGCGTATCTATTTTCTGGATAAAGTCTGATTAAATTTTTAACGTATTAAGATACGGCGTATCCAACTCTTTGGATACGGCGCATCGTCTGCAGATATCAGTAACTTTAATTTTTCGTATTCCGTTTTCGTTATTAATTATCTGATATATTACTTTCTCGAGCATACCCTACTGATGCTTTTCGTGATTGTTTCAGACGGATAATGGAAGGATACGGAGAACTAATTGACTTCGACTTCGAAGCGAATTTTATGAATGAAGAATTAGTGCACGAAAAAACACCCGAACATCACGATGGGGACTATATTGAACTTAATGACCTTAATGGACCATTGGAATCCAATGACCTGTTCATGGTTGATGCTGAATCTGAGTTAGAAGAAGGAGAAATTGTGGATAGTCCAAGAGTCAACGTTATTACTACTAGAAATTACGATGAATTTGAGGGATATGATGGTTCATGGGATTACGGTAGAAGGATCAACACCAATTGTGCTTACAATTTACAATTCCCATGCATGATTGGGTACAAGTGTATTGACGCCAATTTCTTTCCTATTTTATCAATGAATGTCATGTCTCGAAACTTTTACAACTCTATTATGAGAAATAAAAAAGAGTATAAAGGAAAGAATGTAGTTGGAGCCTTCATGAATGTCCCGATCTTCGTTGGACGCTTCACTATTGTTACTGAGTTCGTAGTTATTGAAGACATGAATGCCTATTGTGACAACAATATGGGTGACGTGATTGTTGGAAAACCATTTTGTAGGGAGATCACTATTAATGCGAAACGATTTGAAGGAAAGATCACCTTTCAATCTGGAAGCGACATTATCACTTATATGATGCCCCGAACTCACCCTGGATTTAAACATGCTACTAATAGTGTCTGCTACAAATTCTCTCCATTCCTTTTTATTAGTAATGATGACATGAAGAAAGGAATTGAGTACCCATATCAATTAATGGGAGGATTCTACAAAGGAGTTTTGAATTTGGGACCTGAATATATACGAGACGATTCGGTTGCTAGATGGATCCTACGTGGCCATGTAGGAATCAATGATCGATACTAATGAGCTGAACGTGAGTCTAACTTGAAGACTCTGGAATAAAGACAAGTGCTTACCGGGAGACAACCCGGATTTATCTTTTATTATTCTGTTTTCTGTGTCGAGTCAGTCCAGGCCGCACGAAGATACGGCGCATCTCAGTCCTGAGATGCGACGCATCCTCTGCAATGGTCATATCTTATTTTATTTTTCTGCATTTTAATTTTCGACTTTAAAACTATTTATCAGTTTATTTTAATGCGGCGCATCCCTGGTTAAGGATGCGGCGCATCTTTATTCTGATCCGTATTAATTCCAGGCTCGATACGGCGCATCTTCTTCAATAAGATACGGCGCATCGACTGACCTGATGATTTTCAATTTTTAATTTTTAAGTTTTATTTTTCCTAACTACTAATGTGTTATGCAAGTTGAACCTTTCTTATCTTAGGTGTGTTTTAAAGTGTTGGTGGTATTATAGTTTTCTGAATTTTCTGTGGATACATCGAGTATGAAGCTTTAACGTTCTAATCCACAAGAAAGATGATTTTTGCTCTTACACTAATGGAGGATCATACCGAGCAAATCTCAGGGGAGTTTTTCCTGTTCTAATTCTTTTCTTTCCAGTTTTTAACCTTTTATATAAACAACGAGGACGTTGTTTAACTTAAGTGGGGGGATAGGAGAATTAGAACACTTAACACTTACTTGTCCTAAACTTTTTCAAAAATTATGCTTAAAATGTGCTTAATATATCAAACTTAAAAATTTTTTAGCATGTTTTTGTTTAAGATCTAAGTTACATAACTGCACACATGACGTTATTTTCAAAAATTGTGATTTTTCCAAAATTCACAAATCTATGAGTGTGCCGGTGACTTGTAAACTTTAGAACTTGGCTTGTATACTATTCGAGACCACCATAATGAGTATTATTTATATAATTGGAATGACTTGTTTAAATTGGTAAAATTCTAGGATTACACCCAAATAGCCTTTATATGTTATGTGTTATTAGCTAACTACACTGGTTAGTTAACCCCCGTATAAACCCTTTTGTTACTCTCATTTTTAGAGTAAGATACCCCTAGAAAAACACTCAGAGCCATTCCTTTCGTTTCTTACACCTTTGTTAAAATGTTTCGTTACACCTTAAACCTTAGCCTACCCTGTAGATTAAGATCCGTGGTTGGTTAATTGCTATAGGCAGAGTGTGTTTCCTTACATTACCTGTGTTCGCGTGCGTAATTCATTATCTATGGTTAGGTCGGGAAATTGCACAATGCAATTGGAGTGAAAGTAAATATTGTATATTTTAGAGTTTATTTTTCGTGTGTTTACTACTTTCACTATTACCATTATTTCTGAAGTTATGAAAAGTATGAAAAAAATTATCCGGAAAGAAAGTTGTAGTGATGTGGTGAAATTTTACACATCTATGTTTATGTTTCAAAAAAAAAAAAAAAAAAAAAAAAAAAAAAAAAAAAAAAAAAAAAAAATTAGAAAAAATGAGAAAAGAAAAAGAAAGAAAAAAGAGTTGGATGTTTATTTTAAGCCAACGATGTAAAGTTATGTAAGTGGTTCATATGGCCACTATTTGTTGTACTATATCTATGGATTGAATGGGAATTGGCAGTTATGGGAACGCCAATTAAGGTTTATTCTTTGATTAAGATCTTGTTGAGTATAATTCGTGTCCACCTAAAGCGTGTGTTTCAAGTGTTAAAGCGTGAGTTATTCAATGATATGAGTCTTATTCATGGGATGGTTGGGATAGTGATTAACCACACTTAGGATTTTAATTTATTTGTTTTGTTTATTTTTTATTTTACACCAATTTATATCCCAAATATTATCCATACCCTATATTATTCTTTATCCAACCGAACCTTTGATTTATTGAGATTAGGGATTTGAGCAATCTTAAGTATCGTAGTCGTGGATTCGGCTATGTATTTATGATTTTGTCGCCCTTTTTGATATATTATTATTGGTGAAGTTTGGACCTATCTTTAGCCTATTCGAGTTAAGGATTTGAGCAATTGCAAGTATCGTGTTCGTGGATTCGATCATGTATTTGTGATTTTGTCGCCTTTTCTGGAATTTGAGATCGATAGTGAAATAAGAATAATTAACCCTTAAGCCTAAAAACCCTTTTTACCGCTTTAGACTTGTTATTCCTTAGCTTTAGTGGTGGAGATGTGTATACTTGCCAAGCTTATGATAGAATATTCGTCGCGACTGGACAGTTAAACGATTAGATTTGCTTTTATCGACTTATTTTATTTTACTTCTAATTCGTTAAGTGTTTAGTTGTGTGATTACGAAATAAACGAATACATGCTTAAATATAAAAATAAATCCTAACATCTTTTAGGATACATTTTCATGAGATTTAATCTAAGGTTTACTTGGGGACAAGTAAAGTTCAAGTGGGGGGATATTTGATGAACTCAAATAAGTACATTTTATTACTATCATTTATCCTATTAATTTGACTTGTTTTACTATATTATGTATGAGGATTGATACTTAATCGTTTACTTTTGTAATTCTCAGGTAAAAACAAGCATTTGGTGAAACTTGGCGATTTTGGACTAATAATGGAGCAAAACGTGCATAAAGTGAAGAGTCTACTGAAATGAAGAAGATCAAGACTAATCTGCTCCAGATGCGCCGCATCTCACTATCAACATGCGCCGCATCTCTATCAAGATGTCACCAGATACGATCCAAGATACAAGAGGACATGCGCCGCATCTAATCATGGAGTTACGCCGCATCTTCTGGCGGTGTACGAATATTCCTGAATATTATAATCTTGGACCCCACGCGAAGTTACGTACATACGCCGCATCTACTTAGTAGATGCGCCGCATCTTCCCTCAGACACAAACTATAAATACCCGTAGACCAGACGAGATCAAAGAGTTCGAAACCCTAAAACCGAAGTTCGGACAGCAGAGCAAAAGGACGAATTCAGTCAAGAGGCAGCACAAGACACACCCAAATCGAAGATACAAGAGCTGTAAGAAGGTGCTGCATGTATTTAATTCATTAAGTAGTTTTGTTTTATTGTTTTAGCAAACTTTAATTCATCAAGATTGGTGGCTTGTGTAATGTGGCAACGGAAAGATTGCACTCCCTTAAAACTGCTTTCTCATTAATTAAAGTTTATATGTTGATGTCTTTGGTTACTACTTATTAGTGCATTGATAACCTCTGTGTTTATTAGTGGCTTGCGGGCATTTGACTGCGGGACAAGATGTGGCTCCCACGGTTGTTTCTAAATTGATCACTTAGGAATGACTTTTAGACATAAGTAATCATTAAGGGTTTACTCGCCGATAAGAACAGGACCAACGAGAAAGGGTTAATTACATACACTTCATATAAAGCTATCAATAAAACAAGTGACAATCTACTTAATCATAAGGACAGCCCTCTTATTGTCTCAAGTATCTATCTGTGTACGTGTGTGCTACTTGCTGATTCGTGCCTATTGTTTATTTTACTATTTAATTGCAAACAAAACTGTGCCAGTCTCTCAGGCTGAAACCCCCTTGCATTAGGATATTAAAATACTGATTAGATTAACGAGATTATACGTTCCACTCTTAGTGATCGACACTCTACTTACCATTATCTTCATACTGACCGGGTACACTGCTCGTTAAGTGTGTGTGTTATTGATAAGTCGGCTAAATATAAATTTAAAACTTGAGTAGGCATTAAAACTGCTAAACCGCAACGACACATCACGCGCATCAGCGGGCAAAGGTTACCTATCCAATGGTAAATCTGTCCTGATATTTCAAATACGTATGGGCCTCGACCTCTGTTCACTGATTCATCTATTTGAGCCCCTAAAGAAGTCATAGCAAACATTGAGTTGTAAGCTCTGATATTCTCCATAAAGTGGCGATCCGTGAACAGCTGTCTTATATAAAGAGGATATTCAGGTTGTGGACGCAGCCGAACCTTACCACCCATACAACATCTATGGTATTCCGGAGAGCCAACACCTCGACTTTTTACCCTGTTAGGAATTAAATATGAGTTGATATTGACAAAATGTGAAAGATGAAGGACTAATGATGACAAAGGAGAAATCTTCTAAAAGAAAGAAGATTACAGGAAATATTGTTAAAAGATTAGGAAGATTTGTTTTATTTCCTAATACTTATCCTTTGTAACCCTAATCTCTATTATATAAAGAGATTAGAGGCGTAGGAAAAGTACAGGAATTAGAGATGTAATTCCAAGAAAATGTGTGTGTGTTTTAGGCATCAAGTTCCTACAATGGATGCCTAGGTTTTGTGTATTGTTAGTGTTAGAGATGATGGCGAAGAACTTTGTTGATAATAATAATATTCTTTATGTTATTCCGCTGTGCTTATTATTATCAGTGTGCTAATTGTTTATCCTAGATCAAGGTCTAAACAACCTGTGCTAAACGATTCTTAACATGTGGTATCAGAGACAGCTCTAGGCTTGTTAGACCTCATCTAGGATTAACACAATAATAATGAACAACAATGTTGTACGCAGCGGAATAATCAAACGAATCATTATTATTAAACAAGGTTTGCCGAATGATTACAAACCCTAGACATTCGTTAGAGGACTTGATGCCTAGACACACACACACCTTTAAGTCGACTACATTGTGGAAGACCTGGATATAAAAACCTACGACCTATCCTCTTTATATACTAGAGGATTAGGGTTACAAAGACTCTAAATATGACAATTAAGGTCCTTCATCTTTGTCTTCATTAGTTTCCTCCATCTTTCATATTTTGTCAATATCAACTCTTATATTTTTAAGGTATCGATCTTTTAATTATTTGTGACGATAAGATATATCAAGGATGAACTGTTTGATGATTACTAGCTAGTAAATTCCACTTGCTAGACGACAAGATATGAGGTCTAACTTTCTTCGAACCAAAATAGTGCCTCGCAATGGCGACAAACTCTATTACATGGTCCTAAAGATACGTACGTATCAGGTGTTCCTGCAAAAGTCCAAAAAAAAAGTTAAAAGTTAGGTAGACTTCAGTAGCTGACGATTAAGAAACCTGAAAGTAACCGAAGAACAGTATCTACCACACCCGTACGTTCTTGCAAAGCAGCAGCTGAACCTGCATTCGTGCATCTTTGTCTTCTGCGATTTGTGTTACGCCTAGCTGTAAAAAGGATAAGCGTTAACAAAAGGATCTGAGCAATGAAAACATGGCCATGAACACGAAAGACGGAGTTACAAAAACACATAATAATAAGGCATTATAATTACATTGAGGACCAGTTGTAACTGTGCGTGGATGCGAAAATGGCAGAGTACCAATACCTGGGGTGGCAGGCTCGCATGTTCCGAACAAAGGTTGTTGAGGATGCGCAACATTGATAGAAGAAACAAGTACCAGATCACGAAATGCAGCTGTGAAGATTATGCCAACAGATAAACACATGCACCAAAAGAAACACGTTGTATGTAGGTATTGGAAAAAAAAAGTTTACCGAAATTCGTAAGTGGCCGTTGAATGCAAAGGCAGAGATCCTGAAGTGGAGCAAGTATCAGAACCTGTAGTCGCACCTGCAAAAGAAACAAACGAAAATCGAATGATGTGAACCATCAAAACACTTAAAGCAAGGATACAAATGAGGGATAACAACAAACCATGACTGATATTATCACTGAAACAACCATTACTTCCTCCTTCAGCCTCACCTACGATATTAACATTGAATATCCATAACCGTTAACAAAAAGGCGTAAGCAATCAAAACACGGCCATCAAGACGAAACATGGAGCTACAAAAACGCATAATAATAAAGCATTATAATTACATTGAGGACTACTTGTAAACGTGCGTGGATGTGCAAATGGAAAAGTACCAACACCCTGGGTGGCGGGCTGGCCTGTTCCAAGCAGAGGCTCTAGAGGATGCGAAAGATTGGTAAAAGAAGCAGGTACCCGATCACGAAATCCACCTGTGAAGATAATGCCAACAGATAAACACATGTAACAAAACAACTCTGTTGTATGTAGCTGTTGAAAAAAAAATACTTGCATTCGTAAGCATACGGCGAATAAAAGACACAAAAATCGAATCATGTGAACCATCGAAACACTTAAAGCAAGAATACGAATGAGGGATGAGAACAAACCATGACTGATACTATCAATGAAACCACCACTACTTCCTTCTCCAGCCTCACCTATGATATTAACATTGAATATCCAATTATTATCCAAACCAAGAAACACAGTTAGACACAAAAAAAGAGGAAACGGAAACCACCACTACTTCCTTCTCCAGCCTCAGTATGCAAAACGTTACCGGTAGAATGACCAGGCAACAAATTTGTAAGAACACGTCTATCCATACGACAGGAACCTGCAAGGAAAAAATGTAAGACAAACGGTGTAAACGCGAAAGCATAAAAAAAAATACATTACCAGTTTGTGTAGATGATGAGACGTCATCCATCTTCGCCTTCCCTTTTCCAGCAACACTCGCAGACACCGGGAACCTACAATCACGAATCCGTTCCCCCGCGCAACCCGAATCAGGTTCACTAATCGTTATACCATTTGACACCCTCACGGATGTACCAGAAATATCGCTGCTAATAACATGCCCTCGACGCGAAACATCGGTATAACATGAAGAGGCATCGACATCCATGAAATCAGCAAAGTCAATCGCAGGAGTTATAAAACGTTTCGAAACAGAAGGTAACATATCCATATTAAAAGACCCGTTACCGTTATCAGAATCTAAGTAAGTAGCCACACCTATAGGAGTGTCAGGCACCAACCCAACACTAACATCATCACTAACAGACACGGCTTCCTCTAATGTTTGGGCGTTACTATTTCTACGCACAACCCTACTTTTAGTTATCATATCTAAAGACGCAAGTGATCAAAAGATCAAAAAACAACTAAAGAACAAAGAGCAGACATGTCAGGCATGGCGGCAGAGAACACAGACAAACACATACAGCATAATCAAGAAATATACATACTCAATTTTACCTAAAAAAAATGAAGAAAGCTGCAACTCAGCTTGTCAACAGCTACTGAGCAAGAAGATATAAACGAATTTGAGGCAGTCCTTTGAGGCATTCCGTTCTTAATTAAATTAAAGTTATCAGAGTTTAAGGAAGGAATTTTACCTAAAAAACGAAGAAACCTGCAATTCAGCATTTGCACACCTACCGAGGAAGAAGATAGAAACGGGAGGCGTTCCGTTCGTAATTAAATTAAAGCTACCAGAGTTTAAGGAAGCAATTTTACCTAAAAAAATGAAGAAACCTGCAATTCTGCGTTTGCACACCTACCGAGGAAGAAGATAGGAACGAACTTGAGGCGGTCAGCTGTTAATAAACCAAAATTAGCTGAGTTTAAAGAAGCGTAATAAGGAGGAGAAAAAAAAGAGGTGGGGTGTTAAAGCAGATCAAGGCGTGGGACTAATTTGTTACTTCTCAAGATTGGAATATTAAATTGCTGCTGCCAGTGATTTAATTTTGGGTACTGTTCGAAGATTCTTGGTCAGTTGGGTTTCATCAGTGAGTGGTGGATTAATTTTGGTCAGTGTGTAATTGATTCTGGTCTGTGAGAAACCCTTTGTAACAAATCTCTTAAACCCTCATAAAATGACTTCATTCGGATCTGATGATTCTCTTGAGACATTTGTCATGAAAGTTAGAAACTTGCTACCTATTCATTCTGAGGTAGACTGGTCACAAGATGAAGGAAAAGATGAGGAAAGATGTGCCACTCAAGTGAGGGAAAAGGTTGCTGGACATAAGATAAAAGGTGAGGCAAATGTGACTAATGCTGGAGCTGCACAGGTCTATGGGATGATTGCTGGACTGGGTACACAAGTGGCTGGTCAACATGGACTAATGGGTCATCCATCTCAGGTATTAAATTGTCATCCTGGATGTCAAGAATTATTCTCAACTCTTAAGAAAGAATTTGATGATATAGAGAGTCGATATAAGGATAACTTTAAATTACTCCAGACCCATAAAAATGCTGTTAAAACATTAGAACAACAAAAAGTCTGGTATCAAAATAATCAGTTAGCATATGAGGAAAAGATAAAGGTTTTGGAAAGAGATTTAAAAAACACCACTAATGAGTTTAAACATTCTGAAAGAGAAAAAGCTAAGGTGGTGTTAGAAAAACAGGATTTGCAGACTAAGCTAGACAATACCTTGGCTAGGTTTGAAAAATGGAAAGATTCATCTAAAAACCTAAACAAGTTAATTGATAGTTCCATGTCTGTTAAAACAAAAAGAGGCTATGGGTATGGTGACCTCATAGGGCCAGATCAAGTTTATGACCCGAATGAGTATAGTGTTTTTGACCCTGAACCTGTAGACTATCAAATTCCTGTAAAGTATGTAAAAGAAGGAGAAATGCATGCAGTTCCTCCACCTATAAGAGGAGTTTTTAAGCCTGTCCCTATCCACACAGCCTTTGACATAGACTTAGATGAATCACATAGGTCCTATGGAAAAAGGTCAACTGACTTGCCTAAACCTGATGACTTTGTACCTTGTTCTTCCAGTGATAAGTCCTCAGAACCAGAGACCAAAAACTTTGTGTCATGTGATTCAAGTGATAAGTCTGCCACACCCAGGCCTAATGACTTACCTACACCTAAGTCCCATGAGTCCTCAAAAGTGACTGATGATGAATCCATTTCTAAAACAGCTCCTCCTGAAAATAGTTCACTTAATTCTGTTAAAGTAAATTCACCTTCAAGTACTGGTACTGAGACTTTTGTGTGTAATAAAACAAAACATGGAAAGAACAAAAAGGTTAAAAGAAAATCATTTTTTGTGTGTGGTAGTTACTCTCATCTCATTAAAGACTGTAATTATCATGAGAGTAGAATGGGTAATTGTGTTCAACAAAAGCAACCTAGATCAATGTGGAAAAATGTAGAGAACATTCCCCCATTTGTTCCTAGAGCAAATGCATTTCCTACTGGTAATACAAAATGACCAGCACCTGTTCATGCTGGTAGGCCTTTTAGACCCGCAGCTGTTCCTACTGGTAAGCCAGTTCCAGCTGGTCAAACCAATGCTGCTGGTTGGAAAAGGAATGTTGCTCGACCATTTAATAGACCTACAAGTACTTTCTTTCAAAATGATTATAGGTTTGGTTATTATGACCCAATGTATGTGGGGGGGGGGCAAAGATGGGATCATGACGTTCAGTACACAGGAGGTTGGCCTTGGAGATACAATGGTTGGAATTGAGGGGAGGCATAAGCCTAAGGGGAGGCTTAAGCCTAAGGGGAGGCTTATTGTTGTATATTTTGTGCTAACTAACATTTTTTTAGTTTGTTTTGTGCTCTCTAACTAAAATAATGCAGCTGCTGTGTTTGTGGCTTTCTCTATTTAATTGATTGGATTAGAAATCATTTGGTCAATTATGGGGTTAAATGTTTTGTCACTTACTGTTGATTATTATATTACAGGACAAAGCTACTACTGATCGGTACATGTGGGATGAATTGGTTTTGGTCAAAGATGGTTTTGTCATCTATCGCATGGGTATTAATTCATGGGTCTATGATTGTGTTGATTTGTCGTTTACTGGAATTAGAAGTAAACGTGTGGGACAGATTTAAGTCTACTGATTCGTGTTGTGATATGTGGCGGGATATGATTATTCATTCATTGAAACATAGAACTGATATTGTTGGCTTGTTTATGTGGCGACAAGACCTGGTTCTTTCAATTGTATTAATTGTGAATTGATGCGTGAGGATGATTTGGTTGTTGGTGAGATTATTGAAATCGCTTTATCAACTAGTGGCATATCTTCACGTGGGTTGGTGGTCAACATTAGATCATTGGAAATACACTTCACTAGTGTTAATTTTGATTGAATTGGTGATGTACATTGAGTGCTGTCTCTCATTAATTCAATGAGTCAGTAGCTGCACATGGGGTTTTGGACTGTTTGATTGGTTCAATGCTACTGATATGGATTAATGTTGGTAGTATTGGAGAGAATATTTATTCTGCTGCTACACTTTTCATTGTTGCTGCTCTCACATGGTTTCTGTCGATAGTGTTACCATTTCTGCTGGTAACACCATTCCTGCTGCTCGGTTCCTGCTGTTCGGATCATGCTGTTATACTAAAAAAAATCATTTTCATTTGTTTGTTTTCTTTCTTTATTTTCTTTCTGTTTGTTTATTTTTCTTTAGTTAAAAAAAAAAAAAAAAAAAAAAAAAAAAAAAAAAAAAAAAATCTATCACTCTTGCAGGTACAGTGTTGGTCTTTGCACCAACACATCAAATGGTAATCAACTTACCATGTCTCATAGACAAGGAAAAGTTGGCTCACCATGAGGGTACGGCTCTGGTGTGATCCTTAAATCCGTTGATAGCTGTCATAGTTTGCTCAAAACTATGGGGTACTCAACTCACCCATGATTAAGTTTTGAGAGTTGAAAATGGTTCTCAATTCACCATGGACGTAACCCTTTAGGGATCCAAAGAATTGGCTAGTCCACAAAAGTATGGTTTGTGATAAAGACATTTGGTATCCATACTTGGTACTCAATTCACCAAAGGTTATCTTCAACCTAAGAATTGGCTAGTCCTGAGCAAACGGCTACAGGTAAAGACACATCAAATCCGTTTATAGTTGCTGATTTACTAAAAATCAGATGGTTATCAATGTACCATGGTCTCACACACCTAAACATTGGCTACTCCAGTAGTGATGGCTATTGGTAAAGAGACATCAAATCCATTAATTTTCAATGATTCACCTCTCACAGGAGTTAACACACCTGGAAGTGATGAGAATAGTATGAAACTTAAAGTGATTTGATGTACATATTGTCATAGTAGCAGTCAAGATCAAGTGCATGACATGGTGACCAGCTTAATATTTTGAAGATGATTTCCTATTGCTGCTGAACTATAGAGGTTGCTGCAGGAAATTAAAGTTTGATGCTGCTGGTTACTTACCATTGCTGCTGAAGAGCAATCCTCAAGCCTGAGACTTTACAGCTCTATCATGTGGAAACTGGAACTTAACCTTTCCAAGGTCAAATTCCAGTTTAGGGGAGGATTGTTAGGAATTCTGGGAAATAATATATTTCTCATTGCTGCTGGATTCATCCTCTTCCTATGGTCTTCAAAGAACTTACAGGAACTCAAGAACACTTAGGGAATCTTGCAAGTTAACCTAGTCAACTTCAAGATTAGGGGAGGATTGTTAGGAATTCTGGAAATAAGATATATCTGTTGCTGCCGATAGTGGAAGTTGGTTCCTGCCGATAGTTATGGTTCCTACCGAAGCTCATTGCTACCGATAGTTTATTTTATTTTTGCTGATAGTTTTTATTACTGCGGGTTTTAGTAAATGTTATCCCGTATGCTTAGTTTGTTTGTTAGAGTTATTTTAGGAAGAGATTGATAGTTATCTCTTTACATGTTTTGTATGGGCTAGGGTTTTCTTGTTCTATAAAAGAAACCCTTGGCTAGCTTATTAGAGAGACATTCAAGAAAAACATTTTTCATTAGTGAAATTAAAGATCCATAGAGGATCAAGAGTTATTAGTTATTATTCTTCTTTCATTTCTCTTAAAGAAAACCTTGTTAAGTAACATTGATTGTGTTGTTCTTATTATTCCGTTGCGTATTCAATCATTGTTGCTATAATCCTAGAAGAGCTAGATCTTGGTTTCTACAGTTAGTATGGTAAGTAAAAAATATATTTATTATTTTCAGTAAATTGATTTTTATTATGAATTTCAATAATGTTAATGCGTTAAAATGTCTACAGGTTTTCTTTCCTTGTATAAAGATAAAAGAAAATGGATCAAATCATTATTATGTCATATGCTTTAATCTGAAGAAAGGTGATATAGACATCCTCGACAACATCGAAAACGGTATTGAAAACATCTCAGATAGATATGGGGATTATGCAACGGCTCTGGTAAGTATAACTAAGAATATGGGGATTACTGCGTCAAAGTGTTATAACTACTACATTTAACAGTATGTTTTTATTTTCACAGATTGATACATTTATCGATTACCTAAAAAGGATAAGGCACCAAAAAATCACTGAGTTTTTAATGACGAACCCAAGAATAGTGAAGATAAAATGGAAGACAACCTACAATGATGTCGACTGTGGTATCTTTGTCATGAGGCACATGGAAACATATATTGGTCATGAAGTATTTATGCATGAACTACATAAGGAAGGTGCAGTTCAAAAAGGACAACTAAAAATGCTTCGCGCAAAGTACTTGGCAAAGATATTACTCAAAGATCTTAATCTCAAAAAGAAGGAATTAATAAAAGCAGCTGAATCATTTGGGAAGAAGCAAGGAAAGAGCTTTAAGATTTTAACTCATGTTGATGTCAGAGTGGATCAAAATTTGATTAAAAGGTTTAAAGAAACTCTAGATAAGACAATTGAAGGCTGATGGGAAATTTTAGTTGGGATTACTTAAAAACTGATAAATCTTTTGGATATGTTTTACTGAATGATCAGTGTTTGTATGGTACTTTTAAATTTAGATAATGTTTCTATGGTACTTTTAAATGGTTGTTGAAAACTAAGTAATTTAACTTCTAGTGATCAGTGTTTGTTATTGCTTTTATTCATTGTGTTGCAGTAAATTATTCATGGTGATGCAGTATAATAATACAGTGATGCAGTTAAAAGGGAAGTTTTCCCTACACTTAGGATTAAGTGCGGTTGATAGTAAGGATACACACCATTTTGGTTGAAGGGAGCCATATGAATAATAATAATACTTGGTATAAGAGACTGCATCACTTTTATAATAATGTATGCCTTGAATGAGAAACTATAATGTATCCTAAGAGTATTTAAAGATAAGAAAAAGTGTGAGGAGACTGCATCACTTTTATAAGAATGTATGCCTTGAATGAAAAACTATAATGTATGCCTTGGATGGAAAATTGAAATGTGTGAAAGTATTTGAAGACAAGAAAGAGATAATATATATATATATATATATATATATATATATATATATATATATATATATATATATATATATATATATATATATATATATATATATATAAAATTCTATTGCATCACATAAAACCCCATACGACTCATACCGATTATAACTACATTGAACAATCAACCTACACAAAATAAATAAAGAATTCAAGATATATTTAAAATGTGATACAATGTATAAACAAATAAAAATATATTTAAAAAATACTATTACATAAAAGTTTATAAACCACTGCATCATAGTGTATAAACTACTGCATCACAATGTTTATTACTAAAGACGAACAAAATATATTGCATCGCGTTTAACTTTCTACTGAAGCACAGTTAAATTTCTACAAAATGCATACTTGCCTTTGTTTTGTCGTTGTATATGTTGTTATTTTTTTATGAGTCTTGGTTTAACCGGCTTAACCAGTTTTGGGTTCCCTATGTATAAAAACAGATATTTTTTTGTTGATTTTCGTTGCCGTTTTTGTCAAACTGTTCTTTAGTATTTTTCGAATCTTTGTTTTTGAATTTTATGTGTAACTGTTTGAGCATCTTATGCCTTTTTTTGGGGAATCTTATGGGCTTTTTCTTCCAATCTAGATGGGAATCCAAATGAGTAGATACAGGTCAACTACCTTTGGGGCCTAAAATTGGGAAACAAACAGGCCAGCCAAGAAGCCCAAAATTGAGCATCTGTAATGTCTTTTACTATAATGTATTTAGCCAACCCTTTTTTTCAAGTTGGGCTATAATGTATGCTTTTTTTAGGAATCTAAATATGTTTTTTACAACTGTTTCAGATAACAATGATGTAAATTTACATATAGCATTTTCAATTGATTATGTGCATCACAGATTAAAACATATTTGCATCACAATGATGTAATTTTACTGCATCACAAGGTTACTGCAACAGCGAGAGCATCATCACCCTCCCACGGATACGTGACCAACTCAGCCTGAAACTCAAAGCCTGTAACATCTAGATTGGTTACGTGTTCACCAAGATACAAAACTAAAAAGTACCAAAGACTGTAATCATAAATTGATAAAGTACTTAGTATTAAACAAATACTAATCAAAATATAAAAATAAAAGTTTGATACTAATCATTCGACGATCAAAAGACATAGAAATAAAAGTTTTAAACATCCTACAAAATTACACTAATTATCATCAATAATCATTCGATGATCAAAAGACATAGAAATAAAAATTTTAAACATCCTACAGAATTACACTAAATATGTTCAGAAAATCAACAAGTTTTTATTTTCTTCTTCGCAAATGCATTTGCTTCTTCCAAGATTGTTTCTCTTTGAACATTAATTTCTAGAAGAATCATCTTTGTTAAGAAGTTGATGCGCAGATTGTTAACTTGTTTTTTTAGACCTTCTTCTTCTTTCTTCAAAGAATGTGAAAAAACACAACGACCCAGATATGTTTCCATATGCCTCATACAAACACGCCACTGTCTTTACCAATGCATTTTGTGAACCAATCCAACTTCACGAGTTTAGGTTTGGCCATTAAAAGTTCAGTGCATTTTGGGTGGTCTACTCTTATCAGGTAGTCAACAAATGAATCAACCTGTAACAAATCATTGATCCACTAGTATTAAAACAGTCATGTAGTACATAAACAATTAATGCAATATTTATAACACTGTGATGCAGCAAAAAGATTATTAATATAATAAACTCGCTTACAATAGCTTTTGGCACATTTCCATATCTGGCAGATATATCATCAATTTCATCATCTATGTTGTCCAGGATGTCGATTTCAGCTGTCTTCAGATTAAAACAAATTAAATAGTAATGATGTGATGATTTTACCATTTTTATCATTGGAAATAAAACCTGTAGATAAAAATTTCATTAGAATATAGATACATTATAATTGAAATTCATAATAATACTTCTATTTTTGCTTACCAAATCAATATCCTGGAAATTCTTCTTCTGTGCCAATTTCAAAACAGCTTTAATACTTTCAGAAAAAAAAATCAGTTTATTTCATCTGCTACATCTTCAATCAATGATTCTGTCTGTTTTAATAAAAATTAAATGATTAATAATCATAAAAAATTTACAGTTAAAAATTAAATTACTACTACTTATATTAACTCACCAGAATTCCTGTATTACAATAAAGATTAGCTTCAACAAAATTTTTGTATTTCTCTTCATGATTAAGAACAATGCTCCATGTGTCGAGTATAGGTGCAGCAACTTCAACTTCTGGGTAAAGGCTTTTGAAAAACTTGCATTGCAATTCATAGTGTTTTGTCTTGAAAACAATATCACTGTACATTGAGATAAACATAAGGTGTCATGAAGTAGAAATTTAAGTGTCATACAGTGGAATATAATCAGTGATGCAGTAGTATATAAATTGTGATGCAGTAATGTTTTTGAAATTAAATATACCTTCCAGGTTTACAGGTACTCCATAAGTACTCGGAAACTTTCTTTTCATCTTCAGAAATTTGTTTGCTTAATATCACTTTCCTATCATAGTATTCTAACTCTGAAGAATTTGATGGATTTACAGTACACTTTCCTTTTCTGCTGTTGTCTTTCTTCCTCTTGCAGGTGCTCCTTTAGCTTCTTTAGCCAATTTATTTTTAGACACTACAGCTTTAGTAGGTGATTGTCTAGTAATTCTCTTTTGTATTCGCACATCACCACTTTCCTTTGTTGAATCTAAAGTATCATTCTTATGTGCATCAACTTTTTGTACAACAGATAATGACGTATCTTTTGTTGCAACAGTTGTTTCATCAACACTTGTTGTTGCATTAACCTTTGGTGCATCCGTTACTGAAATATCTGTTGTTGAATCATCACTAGGTACACCAGCAATAGATGCAACATCTTTTTCATTAGTATACTCTTCATCACACTGGCTCACCACATTACCAGTTTCACTCTCAATAACAGTTTGACCATCATTTCCAGTACCTTCCTTTACAGTTTGACCATCATTTCCAGCTGCATCACCATAATTGTCATCTTTTCCATTAAAATCTTTCTTTGACGCTTTCAAGAATAATTCGCTTCTCTCTTCAAGTATTTTCTTTATCTCCTCATCTTCAGGATATAAACCCATTGCTATCTTCAATTTGTAATCGGTATCAACCAATAACAAACTGCACTTTGACAAATTGTCTCTTAAAATAATCTTCATTTCCTGCATTAGTAAAAATGTTTTTTTTAGGTAAGTGTTTTCCCAATGTATTTGATATGCATCACATTTTACAGTCTAGTGAGTACATTTATTTAAAATCACTTACCTGAACTGATTTAGATTTGAAATTTAGATTTTCTTCAACTGTGCCTCTTGAAATTACGTGTATCACAGAGTTTCCATGGTTTGTATCTTCCTCCTCTGTTAGTAAATCAACATTTTAACCAATTAGAATTCAACAACTTTTATAAAAAGATTCGCAATTAAATTTTACCTAATTGCTTATCTGTCGTTTTCTTCTTTTTTTCAAAACCTTCTTTGGTTCTTCTACCATTTGAGAACCTTCCACAATTGGTAGTTGACCAAAACCACCTTTAATTTCTTCTTTCTCCCTCTAATTCAACAATGTCGTACTCCACACTTTAAATGTTGGGAATGTTCTATTAACGATCGTAGTTGTGGAAATTGTTGAATTCACGTATATAAGCTTAAAAAAAAGTAATTCGGTTATGCAATAGAAATTGTTGAAATTTTACTGCATCACAGTTTATGTTTATCTCAAAATTTTACTGCATCACTGTTAAGTTTTACTGCATCACAGTTTATGTTTTACTGCATCACAGTTTATAAAAAATATTGCATCACTGTTAAGTTTTACTGCATCACATTATTGTCATAAAATAAAGAAGTTATTCGGTGATGCAATCGAAATATAACTGCGATTCACTATTTTATAAACACTATTTTATAACTTACCACCAAAAGAAGATCTGGTCCAGCGAAAAAAGTTCTTGGTTTAAAATTCTTTAAATCTGCTTGCATGCATTCTAAACAATAAGTGCACCAATCCAACTTTGGAACTTTCTCAATATCTTCAACCGATGGAAGAAATCTCTGGTTTTCTGTACCATCCTTGTTTCCATGTGCAAAAATAGAGAAGAAAACCACCAAGAACCCTATTTTGAAAACCCAACCTTCATCTGTCATTGAAGTCAAATGTGCTTCTAGTCTGCTTATTGGAATTTTTTTTACTCTTTTCTCCATCAGGGTCATATACACTTAAAGGTAGTGTTGCTCTCCATCTTGTTGTTATTGGATCTTCAGTTGTGGTTTGTGGAAGAGTAACAACCTTTATATCCCCCATTGGGATACCAAGAGTATCATGAATCAGTTCCCGTGTGACTTTAATTTTTCTATTATTACTCAAAGTCAAAATGCAACTTTTAGCATCAAAACTTTTACAAACCCACATTCCTAAAGTTGTAGGTGTAGAATCAAAGTTAAAATCAGCACGAAAATTTCCAAATCCCATTTCTTCTAAAACTTTCATCTGTCCATCGGTTAATGATTCAATAACATTCTTTAAATTACCAGGTGACATTCTTGTTTTCAAATTTACTGGTTCATACTTTTTACCTTCATCTTGAACATTTTCATTTTCAGATTCATCTTTTTTGCGTTACTTGTTTTTTGACTGACTGCTTTGATCATCATCCAGAAGTTTTCCCTTCTTTTTTGCTATGCTAGATTGCTTATCCTTATCAGTGTTCAACTTACTTTTCCCTGCTACTATTTTTTTTTTCTTTTTGTTGTAGTTTTACTAATAACCTCTTGTTCTTCATTAATTTCTTCTTCATCATTCATACCTATAACATTATCAATAAAAATCCATAAAACACCTACTTTATTAATGCATCATGCAATAAATTCATTACAACTAGTGTCTGAGAAGAGGTGGAAGTCTGTTCCAATTTGACACACATAAAACAACATAAGCTTCTCGACAAACATACAAGTACTCAAATATGTTGACACACATAAAGCAACATATGGTTACCCTAATTTATGCCTACACTCGTTAAAATTAACATCTACTGCATTTAGTTCAATCTCAACTACATCACACAAACTACCAAGCAATAAATCACATTGACACACATAAATTAACATATGCTTAGCCAAATTCATGCCTACACTCATCAAATTAACACCTACTGCATCTAAGTTCAATCTCAATTGCATCACACAAACACACAAGCACTCAAATATGTTGACACACATAAAGCAACATATGGTTACCCTAATTTATGCCTACACTCGTTAAAATTAACATCTACTGCATTTCAGTTCAATCTCAAGTACATCACACAAACTACCAAGCAATAAATCACATTGACACACATAAATTAACATACGCTTAGCCTAATTCATGCCTACACTCATCAAATTAACACCTACTGCATCTCAGTTCAATCTCAACTGCATCACACAAACATACAAGCACTCAAATATGTTGACACACATAAAGAAACATATGGTTACCCTAATTTATGCCTACACTCGTTAAAATTAACATCTACTGCATTTCAGTTCAATCTCAACTACATCACACAAACTACCAAGCATTAAATCACATTGACACACATAAATTAACATACGCTTAGCCTAATTCATGCCTACACTCATCAAATTAACACCTACTGCATCTCAGTTCAATCTCAACTGCATCACACAAACATACAAGCACTCAAATATGTTGACACACATAAAGTAACATATAGTTACCCTAATTTATGCCTACACTCGTTAAAATTAACATCTAATGCATTTCAGTTCAATCTCAACTACATCACACAAACTACCAAGCAATAAATCTCATTGACACACTTAAATTAACATACGCTTAGCCTAATTCATGCCTACACTCATCAAATTAACACCTACTGCATCTCAGTTCAATCTCAACTGCATCACACAAACATACAAGTACTCAAATATGTTGACACACATAAAGCAACATATGGCTACCCTAATTTATGCCTACACTCATTAAAATTAACATCTACTGCATTTCAGTTCAATCTCAACTACATCACACAAACTACCAAGCAATAAATCACATTGACACACAAAAATTAACATACGCTTAGCCTAATTCATGCCTACACTCATCAAATTAACACCTACTGCATCTCAGTTCAATCTCAACTGCATCACACAAGCATACAAGTACTCAAATATGTTGACACACATAAAGCAACATATGGTTACCCTAATTTATGCCTACACTCGTAAAATTAACATCTATTGCATTTCAGTTCAATCTCAACTACATCACACAAACTCCCAAGCAATCAATCAAATTAACAACTACTGCATTTCAGTTCAATCTCAACTACTGCATTTCAGTTCAATCTCAACTACTGCAAGTGTAAACATTATTTAATAACAGCTGCATCTCAGTTAATATTTACTGCATTTCAGTTAAATTAATATTTACTGCATCACAAAAAATATAATAAAACGTACTCTTAATCTGATTTAAAATGTAAACAAACAATCAAACACATTAATTGAACATACAAACAATCTACTGCATCATTTTACTTACTTGTTGACACGCTTAACTCTTTATTAGCAGCATCAATCAACCGTTTACTCTTTCTTGTTGCTAAATTTATAATTAAAAACTCTAGTTAGTAAATCAAAATTAATAAAATGATGCAGTAAAAAAAATATAAATTTGTTAAAAATCAACTTACGAATCGATGTACGATTTGCTAATTTTGTTTTAACCATCGTTGATGCAGTAAGTTATTTTTGAATTTGTTGACTTTTTTTGATCGAGTGATTTAGTAGGTAAAAATTATTTGAGAGAGAATTGTGATCGAGATTAGCGCCTATCTTTTCATTACTAACACTTTGCCCCTCAAGTTTCAATTATTTACAAAAACACCACTCCGTGTTTTTAATCTTATTTGGTTAGATCAACGGTTGAGATCGCTTCCCACACTTCTCATTATAAGGTCCTTCTCATTGTATCCCCACCCTATATATATATATATATATATATATATATATATATATATATATATATATTATATATCGGAATCACTCATTCAAACATCCAACGGAGCATAGCTCTGATGTTCTCAGATATATGTAGGCGGGATTAATTTAAACAAAGTGAAAAACGCGGGACATTTCAAATTAAAGTCTGACAAATGTAGGTCAGTGAAGAGACAGTGAACTGATGGCATACAGTTCACTCATGCAGTAAAATAGGCTTTTTGAATAGACATATATTAAATGGGATTTGTACTTCTCCACAAGATTCATGCCACGTCTCAAGATGCTCATAATCAAGACACTCGCACACTACTATATAAGAGAATGTTGGTCCGAAGTAAATGTATTGCTTTCATTGTTCTTATTTGTATTCACTGTTAGAAAAGCATTTACTCTATTGTCAAACTTTCAGGTAGAGATGCTGATTGCATCAGACTCTCTATATAAGTTTGCCTGTAAACTTAACTCTAGTTAAGTTTACTTGTTCAAAGAGGTTTCCATCCATTGTCATTCAACTAGTGTTATCCACAACACTTTGTAATTCTTTGATTATTAATCAATAAAGATTTACAAGTTTGAAAAGTTAAATCGTTGTTTTGTTTAACTACATATTATTTTAAAGGCGTTATTTGGGACAAACAAACATTGATAATGCTCAAGTCTCAAGATCTCCATTTAGATGTCTTGGAGATGAAAAAGTTTGGGAAAAGATAAGGAAGCCCTTAAGCCCAAAACTTCGTGAGAGCAAACACTCAATTTGTTGTGAAAACACGATTGACATGCTCAATGCCATTAAGGATAATAGGGAAGAGAACCGAGAAATGTTCAAATCCCTTCATGTGGGAGTTAAAATGCTACAAGCATTGGCTTCCAACATATCCTGCCTAGTGAATAATGATAGGGGCTATGAGATAAGTGATGATAATGTAGGAGAAAAAAAGAACTAATAATGTTTCATGTGTTGGCTTTTCGTGCTAGATGAAAGTGTTGATTATGTGGATTGTTGTTCTATTGCCCGTATTGGCAAATTATGGTTGTACTCCTTGTTTGTGTTTCCTATAATGATAAAAATGAACTTTCTCTCTTAGTCTCATGCTCAACATATGGTAATTGGAGTCATAATGGACTAAAGTTACAAAATGTTATATGGACTAACCCATGTTGCAAGTACCCAAATGGTTACCTAACCCAGTTTGGACTTTCACATTTGAGGATTGTTTGTTTGTTGCGTGTTGTGTATTTCTTGTGTAGCCAAGAAAACTGCAAAGTTGATGCTCTTGACCAATGGATCCCCGCCTTGAAATAAGGGGGAGTAACGATCTAGGGGGAGCTATGATCAAGGGGAGCACGGAAAGCTTTCTAGCAAACGATAAAGTGGAGTTCCCGCCTTTTTGATTCGACAAAAGGGTAGAAAGAAAGCAAAGAGCTCAAGCTCAGGCGAAGACTAAGTCGAGAAAAAAGTCAAGCTTCACCAAATTACAAGGCAAAGTCAAGACGCAAGCTACAATAACGACTGATATGTGTCTAAATACACATATATTTTACATTATTTAAACCCACAAAAACAGCCAAAAACACTTTGAAAAGTCAAATAATACAGAAAATATCATAAAATGTGTTTTTATATGACTCAGGAACAAAAAGATTGAAAACAAGTGAAAAACGAACAAAGTTTGCATAATTGTCATTTTCAGAAGTTTCACAAATTGGCAGAACTAGTCCCTGGTTATTCAAAACATGTTAAATATCATCAAAGGTCTTTGGGGATTCATAAGTTGTCAAGATTAGTCCTTTAAGGTTCAAGTTTGCAAAATTACAACTTTGGTCCCCCAAGTTTGAAAAATGTCAAAAATAGTCCCTGGGTTTTAAAAATTGGAAAATTATCAAATATAACCCTTGTTTTATTCTTCTATGGCAGAATTGGTCCTTTGGATAACTTTGGTGAAATTACAGTTTAACCCCTCAAAAATCCAAAATTACACAAATGGTCCCTAAGGTTATAGCCGGATCACACTAAACCTTTAAACCCAATATTATCCTACTAAATAATAAACCCAACCCAATCCTAATACCCCAGCCCAACACATAAGCCCAAACCCGACTCCTTTTATTTAAACACAGAGTTTGACTTCGGTCAAACTTCTTATCCCTTCCCCATACCGCCAAAAGAACCAGTCATCACCACCACCTCATTCCACAGCTGGCACCACCACCTCATTCCCCCTCCTAAACACGCTACCTAACACTCCCAAATGCATTTAATGCATCTTCCTTCTCCCCAAACAGTCAGAGATAGTGGATTTTACACTTATCCTGTTTTCCCGCCAAAAGTGAATTTGGACGACTGAGATCAAATTGAAGCCAATCAAGGGTGCAGAAAGATGAAGGGATGTCGACTAGGGTTTTCCCACTTTATTTTTGTATATATATATAGCTTTTGTAGCCTTAATTGGCAAGTAGGTACAAGTAGCATAATTCGTATTTTTATTTCCAGTAGCTTTAATTTGTAATATCAAGTTTCATCAATCAATACAAAGTAAAATTAGTGTGTTTGTTGTTGTTCTTTGATTATTTGTCAGTAGTTAATGTTTATGCCAAGTTTTCTGATTTTCATATGAACTGAGAATTAGAACTTTGATAAGTAGTAATTAGAACAGCTTCTCAGTTGTTTCTATAAGCTTACATAAGCTTTCCATAGCTTTTTGATAAGTTTACATTAGATTAAATCAGTTCTATTCAAGATTTGAAGAAAAGTCAACAAAAGTCAACTGAAGGGGTAATAAGCTGTTTCATGGGGTTAGAAGCTAATCTGGATGGCTTTTCTGGTTTCTAGCTTGTTGACAACAAGCTAGGAGTTGTTTCTGGTCCTTGTTCTCTTGTTCCATAAGCTTTGACAGTTGTAAGCTTTTTCTCATTTTTTTCATTATTCCCATATCACTGTAGGATTGCTTATTATTAGCTTATTGTTATTGTTATATGATATTTGCTAGTCTCTAAGTATATTTGATCAGTTTTTGTCAGTAGTTATATAGCTTTTCTTCATTTCACTTAAAAATCCTAAAAAAGACCAAAAACAGTCAAACCTAGTATAGCTTATTAGATTGCTTATATTTCTGATAAAAGTTGCTAATCATAGTTTATATAAGTTAGTTAATAAGTAATATCAGACCTTTTAGTTTAAAATATTGTTTTTCCTTTGAAAATCCAAAACAGAACACCCATTAAGGAGTGTTTGGTTTAGATAGTCAACTGGTCAAATCTAGTAGCTATTGTAGATTTACCTTAATCCCAACTTTGCATCAGCTTAACTAAGTCATATTAAGCTGTTTTGGAGTTCTCATTAGCAGTTTAGATAGATAATCAAGTTTTGTGCAACCTGTGTTCATTTCAGGCTGCCAAAAGGCCAAATAAGCCATAATCAGCCACAAGCTGATTTGGTACCTTTCCTTGGCATTTTCTAAGTCTTCTGAGTCCTATTAGTGTAAACAAATAGAGTTGGATTGATCATTTGGTGTTGTGCACTTCTGCACAGCAAACAGACAACACAGGTCTGCACAACACAAAACCAACTCAGACCACCTGATCTAGCCTTTAATTGGACTTCAATTGGTGTGTTTGTGATGGGGCTTTTAGCATTTTAGGATACTCAGTAGTATAGGGAAGATTTTTCCCCCATAATATTCTGCTTATCAGCTTATTTAAGTGCTGATTATTGCTCTGCAAGTTGGTCCCATTTCCTGAGTTTTCTGCATAGCATAGCCAACTGCTTAAGTGCTTATTCTGCTGATCCTTAGTGCTTATTTGTATTTTTAAGTTGTTTCAAGATTCTTATAGTTATTTAAGCCTGTTCTGAGCCTTTGGTAGAGTTTTGTGCTTATTAGCTTATTTTTGGGCTTATTAGCAAACTGCTTATCTGTCCAACTGCTTATTAGTGTTCAGTAAACTTTTCATTTTATTTTTCCTATCTTTTAATTTATATTTTAGAATTATCTGTAAAGTTTCATAATTTTCTGAATAGTTTTGATATTTTTAATCTTTTTAATTAGTTTCTATTAGTAATTAAATCATAATAAATAAAAAAATAATCAGAAAAATATAATTCTAATTTTCATAATTTTATTTTGTTAATTATAATCCAGAAAAAATATAATATCATTTTTAGACCATAAGAAAAACCAAAAATAGAAATATAGTGATAGCTTCTATTTAATAGAATTTATCTTTATAAATTTTAATTAAGTAATTTTCATTTTTATAATTTTCTTAGCTTCTTTTTCATCTTATAATATTTTTAGAAAAAGTTTTAGAATTTTCTTTGTTCATTTAGTATTTTTTATAAATTTAAATAGTTTAATAAGTAATTAAATAAATAAATAATTAATAATAATTAAATAAAAAGTATAAAAAATATAATTTAAGTTTTTAAATAAGTTTTAAGTCATTTTACATTTTTAGGTTTTAATTTTATAATATTTCAGTTTTAGTCCCATTTTAGCTTTCCCGTTACGCGTTTTAGTTTATTTTTATTCGCGTTTAATTCTCTTGTGTATATCTGTTTTTAATTTTTTATTTAGAATTATTAAAAAAGCAAAATCAAAAATATCCTAATCACATCAGTCACTCTAATCCTAGCTTTTCACAGTTGCCCATTCACACCTCGTTGGGAAACGATTCGGGTAATTATTTACCTGTCTTCACACTACACACGAACGTGAGTTTTTGCAAGTATCCTTTTTCACAAAGGGGTAATTTGTAATTATTCACGAGCATCCGCTGTCTGCATTTATTTATAGGTGTATTCAGCACGGATCAAATTTTGGCGCCGCTGCCGGGGAGGTTGTGCTGCGACAATCGTGTAGAGTTTTAGCGATTAGTGATTTGAGATCCTTCTTCTAGAAGTTCCTATTTCCCATAAACAATATAAAATACAAAAATATTTTCCCTTTCTTTTCTATATATATTATTATTATTATCATATAAAAAATAAAAACACCAAAAATATTTTCCGTTTTCTTTAATAAATAACAATAATAAAATTTACCATCGAGAACCAAGACAGAGTACTACCTAACTGGGGGTACGACCATAATAAGTTCCCAAACATCAGATTTAAAACTTGCCTTTGTATCACTTGCGAATATCGGCTCACCTTTGATCGATAAACAAACTATAACGGAGGTTTAAGGATAGTCTGACATTAAATTGTCGGACTGAAAGAAGCGAGTTTTTAAGGAGCATTAATTGCCCACCTTTGCTTCTCCGCCACTCTGTGCGTTTATCTTTTAGAGAGCTACCGTACGCTTGTTGATTATTGGTTTAAGTTCACTTGTGTTTTGATTCGTTCTTGATTTAATTACAATATTTTATTTAGTGCATGCGCACTCGTTCTTCCACGTCATCAAGCCCTTTACGTGAACTCGTAGATATTCCGAGAAGACGTAATCGTAGACGTGCTGCCCAAATAGTCGAACCCGAGATTCGTACTGTTCTCACTGATAATATGGCAGACGAACGCACAATGGCTGAAATGCTCCAGGCACCCACCGAGGGTTACGGAGATGCCATCGTTTTACCAGTCATCGATTCTGATCATTTTGAACTGAAAACACATTTGATTCAGCTCGTGTCCACAAACCAATTCCACGGGTTTGAACGAGAGGATCCATATGCACACATTCGCTGGTTCAATAAGTTGACCTCTACAATCAATTACAAGAATGTGCCGCAAACAGTTATCAAATTGATGCTATTTCCATTCTCACTTGAGGGGGCAGCCCGGATTTGGCTGGATAAAGAACCCCCTCGATCCATTGAAACCTGGGAAGATCTCGTTAAGAAATTTGTAAATTATTTCTTCCCTCCATCAAAGACGACTAATCTAAAAAATGAAATTGCTGGTTTTCGTCAAGGTTTCGATGAAAATTTCGGAGAGGCATGGGACAGATTTAAAGATCTCCTAAGAAAATGCCCACATCACGAATTCATGGAGTTACAACAGATAAATACGTTTTATAATGGGTTGACCCAAAACGATCAAGATGCACTTAACGCAGCCGCCGGTGGCAATATCTTGAATCGTAAACCTAAAGAGGTGGTTGAAATTTGTGAAAATAAATCAAAAGTTCCTTTTTCGCGAAACAAAGTGAATGTTCCTGTCACTCCTGCTGCTTCTTCATCCGGTAACTCATCAGAGTTAGCCTTCCTAACGGATTCAATGCGTTGCATGATGAAGGAAATGAAAGAACTGAAGAGTGAAATTCATAAACCGGAACAAGTCAAAGCAATAAACAAAGTGTGTGAAACTTGTGGTGGTCCACATGCGTATTATGATTGTCAAGCAACCGATGCTTCTCTTTACCCAGCTCCAGTAGCTGCAGTAAACCAAAATCAATACCGTCCGCATGCTGAGACTCAGTACCGAGCACCGAATGCTATGGTCCCACCTGGTTTTCCACCCGTGCCAAATCAGAATAATCAAAATCGCTTTGTTCAAAATCAGGGACAAAATTTTAACAATTCTCAAAATTTCAATCAAAACCGAGGTCAGAATCAGGGTAATCATAACCAAAAACCATGGAATGTCCAAAACCAAAATCAGACGTCCTCAGATGAGTTGCTTAAGCAATTCATAAAAACCCAAGAGGAGACAAATAAGACACAATATGAGACAAACCAGTTATTGGTTGCCCAATTAAACCAGATCAAAAAGTCTTTAACTGATCTACCTTCTACCTCGGGAGGTCTCCCAAGTAACACTGTTGTCAACCCAAGGGGTGAACTCAAAGCTGTCAGTACACATAGTGGTAAATCTCATGTTGGACTTAAGGTGATAAAGGACCCGGTACTTCCCACTAACAATGGAAGTGCTAAATACGTCCCACCTATTGTTGTCCAAAATTCTACACCCACAATTGCTCCTCAGCCGTCAAGAATAGATCCTACTCTATCACGATTTACGGTTAAAAGTTTGTCAACCAAACTTAGGGAGCAAAGAACAGCCAGATATTATTCTGAGATGCTCAATGTTGTTCCTGTTAGTGTGCTTGATGACAGTGATGATGATGAAGATACCACTTTCGTCAAAGCTATCACCACTCGGAGTGGTGCTGCTTATGAGGGACCATCTGGTCCTATTCCTCCTCCGTTGTTTGAAATGGAAAAAGAGACGGAGGATACTACGGACAAAGTGCAAATTCCAAACCCACAAAGTACAGCACATGTCCATCCTCCGGTTATCCCTAAAAAGAAATCCAAACCAGGAGTTGTCTTTGAACCTGTTGAGACTCCTGAAGTCATTGCTCCTAAATCCAAACCTTACATTCCTTACCCATCGCGCTTAAATGAGCAAAAGCTCCGTGAGAAGGCTAGTCAACAAATGGACAAATTCTTTCAAATCTTTAAAGAATTACATTTTGACATAAGCTTTGCGGATGCTATCATTCTGATGCCCAAGTTTGCATCAACAATCAAACACTTGTTAAGCAACAAGGAAAAACTGATTGAAATGGCTAAAACTCCATTAAATGAGAACTGCTCAGCAGTTATCTTGAAAAAGCTTCCGGAGAAGCTTGGAGATCCTGGAAAGTTTCTAATACCTTGTGTATTTCCAGGAATGGTTGAATGCTATGCCTTGGCCGATCTTGGTGCAAGCATCAACCTGATGCCTCATTCAGTATGGAAGAAACTTTCTCTTCCGGCTCTTACTACTACCTGCATGACTCTTGAGCTTGCAGATCGAACCATATCTCATCCTCGCGGCATTGCTGAGGATGTATTTGTGAAAGTAGGAAAGTTCCATTTTCCAGCTGACTTTGTGGTTGTTGATTTCGATGCTGATCAAAAGGTTCCTCTCATTCTTGGAAGAGGATTCCTAAAAACGGGCCATGCTATTATTGATGTATTTAAGCATGAGATCACCTTGCGTGTGGATAATGAAGCTGTTACCTTTAACCATGATCAAACTTCGAGGTACTCCTCCAATTATAATTCTGCATCGGTTAACCGAATCGATGTCATTGATGTTGCTTCAAAGGAGTACTCTCAAGAAAGTGTTGGTTATTTTCATAATTCTGTGAGTGGTAATCCCACCACATCTTCTCTACCTATCATTTCCGACTCTTCCCCTTCTCTCACTCCGATTGAGGGAAGTGATTCCAATTTGGAAGAGATCGAGGCTTTTCTCAAGTGTGATTCATTTCTTGAAGGAATTGATAACGCTGAGATTGATCTGGAGGGAGATATTCTTTCTCTTGAGAAATTGTTGAATCAGGACAATTCTCCTCCTCTCCCTCCCGTTGAACTTCATAAAAAGGAAGTCCAGTCAGTTGAGAAAACTGATAAATTTCCGGAGATCAAGTTTAAGGACTTGCCTCCTCCACTTGAATATGCAATTCTTGAGGAGGAAGTTCTTGTCTTAATTGCTATTCAGATCTCTCTTCTTCCCTTCACCTACCCGGTGATTTCCTCTATCTTTCACTCATTCGGGAGTGAGGATATTACTTTTGACCCCGGCATTGTCCATCTAACATTGGTTTAAATGCCGGATTTATCTCATCGGTGTGGAACTTTCTTATGCTCAATTGGTTATCCAAGCATCTTGAATGAAAGTCCGATAGAGATGGTTTCTTCCACTTACTTCCCCATGAACCAATGAATTCAGGGTCGAGTCAAGCTAGCGACTCGGTTAATAAAAACAGTAGCATAATATGGGTTTTCACCCATGTCTCACCCAAGTGTGGGGGAGATGCCCCACATGTTGTATATATGTAAAGCAAAAAAAAAAAAAAAAAAAAAAAAAAAAAAAAAAAAAAAAAAGGTGTATGTGTGTATATAAAATAATGGCTATTAGTATTTCCCTTTCACGTTCTAGGTGTTGGTTTAACAACCGGTTCTTTGAATATTGAGGGCAATATTCAGTTCTAAGTGTGGGGGGGAATTCTTGCGAATTTGATCAAATGTACCATCTAGTACCCCCATTTTAGCCAAAATTTTAATTTTTTTTTCTCACTTAGAACGCAATAAATGGTTATCAGTCCGCCATGTCTAACCCACATAAGGATTGGCTAATCCGAGAGCAAACGGCTCTTGGTAAAGATGTCTCAAATCCGTTGATGGCTTACAATTTGCCCAAAATTGTATGGTATTCGACTCACCATATCTTTATAAGTGAAGAGTTGGCTAGCCCGCAAGGTTATGGCTTGTGGTAAAGGCAGTGGAAAACCATAATTGGTAATCAGCTCACCAAAGATAATAGTTGTAATTTATCTAAGAGTTGGCTAGTCCAGAAGCAAACGGCTTTTGGTAAAGACAAATCAAAACCGTTGACAGCTGATGGTTTGCTCAAAATCATTTGGTTATCATTGTACCAAAGTATCACATACTAAAACATTGGCTACTCCAGAAGTAATGGCTTTTGGTAAAGAGAAAAATCCATTAAAACTTCATAAAAGATTGCTAGGGACTAGCAATAGTTTAGTGTGGGGGATTTGATATGTGTCTAAATACACATATATTTTACATTATTTAAACCCACAAAAACAGCCAAAAACACTTTGAAAAGTCAAATAATACAGAAAATATCATAAAATGTGTTTTTATATGACTCAGGAACAAAAAGATTGAAAACAAGTGAAAAACGAACAAAGTTTGCATAATTGTCATTTTCAGTCCCTGAAGTTTCACAAATTGGCAGAACTAGTCCCTGGTTATTCAAAACATGTTAAATATCATCAAAGGTCCTTGGGGATTCATAAGTTGTCAAGATTAGTCCTTTAAGGTTCAAGTTTGCAAAATTACAACTTTGGTCCCCCAAGTTTGAAAAATGTCAAAAATAGTCCCTGGGTTTTAAAAATTGGAAAATTATCAAATATAACCCTTGTTCTATTCGTCTATGGCAGAATTGGTCCTTTGGATAACTTTGGTGAAATTACAGTTTAACCCCTCAAAAATCCAAAATTACACAAATGGTCCCTAAGGTTATAGCCGGATCACACTAAACCTTTAAACCCAATATTATCCCACTAAATAATAAACCCAACCCAATCCTAATACCCCAGCCCAACACATAAGCCCAAACCCGACTCCTTTTATTTAAACACAGAGTTTGACTTCGGTCAAACTTCTTATCCCTTCCCCATACCGCCAAAAGAACCAGTCATCACCACCACCTCATTCCACAGCTGGCACCACCACCTCATTCCCCCTCCTAAACACGCTACCTAACACTCCCAAATGCATTTAATGCATCTTCCTTCTCCCCAAACAGTCAGAGATAGTGGATTTTACACTTATCCTGTTTTCCCACCAAAAGTGAATTTGGACGACTGAGATCAAATTGAAGCCAATCAAGGGTGCAGAAAGATGAAGGGATGTCAACTAGGGTTTTCCCACCATAGTTTAGTATATATAGATAGCTTTTGTAGCCTTAATTGGCAAGTAGGTACAAGTAGCATAATTCGTATTTTTATTTCCAGTAGCTTTAATTTGTAATATCAAGTTTCATCAATCAATACAAAGTAAAATTAGTGTGTTTGTTGTTGTTCTTTGATTATTTGTCAGTAGTTAATGTTTATGCCAAGTTTTCTGATTTTCATATGAACTGAGAATTAGAACTTTGATAAGTAGTAATTAGAACAGCTTCTCAGTTGTTTCTATAAGCTTACATAAGCTTTCCATAGCTTTTTGATAAGTTTACATTAGATTAAATCAGTTCTATTCAAGATTTGAAGAAAAGTCAACAAAAGTCAACTGAAGGGGTAATAAGCTGTTTCATGGGGTTAGAAGCTAATCTGGATGGCTTTTCTGGTTTCTAGCTTGTTGACAACAAGCTAGGAGTTGTTTCTGGTCCTTGTTCTCTTGTTCCATAAGCTTTGACAGTTGTAAGCTTTTTCTCATTTTTTGCATTATTCCCATATCACTGTAGGATTGCTTATTATTAGCTTATTGTTATTGTTATATGATATTTGCTAGTCTCTAAGTATATTTGATCAGTTTTTGTCAGTAGTTATATAGCTTTTCTTCATTTCACTTAAAAATCCTAAAAAAGACCAAAAACAGTCAAACCTAGTATAGCTTATTAGATTGCTTATATTTTTTATAAAAGTTGCTAATCATAGTTTATATAAGTTAGTTAATAAGTAATATCAGACCTTTTAGTTTAAAATATTGTTTTTCCTTTGAAAATCCAAAACAGAACACCCATTAAGGAGTGTTTGGTTTAGATAGTCAACTGGTCAAATCTAGTAGCTATTGTAGATTTACCTTAATCCCAACTTTGCATCAGCTTAACTAAGTCATATTAAGCTGTTTTGGAGTTCTCATTAGCAGTTTAGATAGATAATCAAGTTTTGTGCAGCCTGTGTTCATTTCAGGCTGCCAAAAGGCCAAATAAGCCATAATCAGCCACAAGCTGATTTGGTACCTTTCCTTGGCATTTTCTAAGTCTTCTGAGTCCTATTAGTGTAAACAAATATAGTTGGATTGATCATTTGGTGTTGTGCACTTCTGCACAGCAAACAGACAACACAGGTCTGCACAACACAAAACCAACTCAGACCACCTGATCTAGCCTTTAATTGGACTTCAATTGGTGTGTTTGTGATGGGGCTTTTAGCATTTTAGGATACTCAGTAGTATAGGGAAGATTTTTCCCCCATAATATTCTGCTTATCAGCTTATTTAAGTGCTGATTATTGCTCTGCAAGTTGGTCCCATTTCCTGAGTTTTCTGCATAGCATAGCCAACTGCTTAAGTGCTTATTCTGCTGATCCTTAGTGCTTATTTGTATTTTTAAGTTGTTTCAAGATTCTTATAGTTATTTAAGCCTGTTCTGAGCCTTTGGTAGAGTTTTGTGCTTATTAGCTTATTTTTGGGCTTATTAGCAAACTGCTTATCTGTCCAACTGCTTATTAGTGTTCAGTAAACTTTTCATTTTATTTTTCCTATCTTTTAATTTATATTTTAGAATTATCTGTAAAGTTTCATAATTTTCTGAATAGTTTTGATATTTTTAATCTTTTTAATTAGTTTCTATTAGTAATTAAATCATAATAAATAAAAAAATAATCAGAAAAATATAATTCTAATTTTCATAATTTTATTTTGTTAATTATAATCCAGGAAAAATATAATATCATTTTTAGACCTTAAGAAAAACCAAAAATAGAAATATAGTGATAGCTTCTATTTAATAGAATTTATCTTTTTAAATTTTAATTAAGTAATTTTCATTTTTATAATTTTATTAGCTTCTTTTCATCTTATAATATTTTTAGAAAAAGTTTTAGAATTTTCTTTGTTCATTTAGTATTTTTTATAAATTTAAATAGTTTAATAAGTAATTAAATAAATAAATAATTAATAATAATTAAATAAAAAGTATAAAAAATATAATTTAAGTTTTTAAATAAGTTTTAAGTCATTTTACATTTTTAGGTTTTAATTTTATAATATTTCAGTTTTAGTCCCATTTTGATGCGTGGTTTTGCGACCTTACAACAGGTTTTACCTCTCGAGGGATCTCAAGAGGCTTGCAATCCCCACCAGGCAGTGTACCTGACCGATGTAGTATAGTGTAGTGGCAAGTACCGGGGGATTGATCGTTCTCTAGGGGAATAGTGTCGTTAGGATTGAAAAACTACTCTAATAGGTCTAAGGGTGAGGGAAGATTCTTTTTGTATTTTTTTTATATTTTTATAAAAGCAAGTAAAATCTCGGGTTTGAAGGAGTGGGCGGAATTAGTTGCTAGTCAACTAACCCAAATAACTACAATTGCAAATAAAATAAAATAACTGAAAATAAAAAGGTTGTGAAACTTATATGGAGAGAAATGTGTTTACTTAGATTTCCTTACTCCCTAACTATCTTTTACCGGTTGATTAGTGTGTATTAATTGCGTGGATGACGGGTGTATTCCTTAATACCAATCGTGGGGTGGCGTACGTACTTCCCCAACTCTATAAGCTCCTACTTCACTCCTATGTCGAGCCGAATAAGAAGCTCCTAACATGGGATCACTAGAATTCGCTCATGCATTAAATACAACCATAAAAACCTTAGTACGCATTGGTTCATGTTTCTTAAGACGTTCAAACAAGTTACCGTATAGGAGGTTAGACAGTTTTCTTAAGCCTAACATCGATAAACAATCATCCAATACAATTAATAACACACCAACAACCAATAATCAATAGTTAGGTTTCATTAGATCTAAGCAAACACAAGATAAATCTAGCCTAGCATGTTAAATAAAAGACAAGAACAAGATATAATCAAACAACACATAGACATATTGAATGATTAATTGATTACTTATCTTCAGTTGAACATGGGAGATCCAAGGGTATAAAACCCTTAAAAGTAGCAGAAAAATCGTCTTAGGGTTTCTCCTCACAAAGTTGCACACTAATGACTAAAAATTATGAGAATATATATAGAAAATCAGATCTGACGGCGTCACGTTATAGAGCTGACGCCGTCACCTCGCCGCGGTTAGGGTTTCTTGATGGCCTTCTTGACGCCGTCCCCTTTTAATCATCCAAAATCCTCTCTGGCGCGTCAAGGGTTGACGGCGTCACAATGGTGCTTGATGCCGTCACAGGTACTTTTCCAACCGATTTTGAGACTTTGTCATTTTCTTCACTTTTATGCTCCAAAAACGTCCAAAATGCTTCCTTTTCCAGATTTCTTCTCCAAAGTACCTAAAATGACAAAAGGAACGATTTAGGGCAATATTTGATCAAATAAATACGATTTAGGGCTTAAATGACCTCCTAAAAGCGGTACACTTTTCTCATGTGGATATTTGAGCCCCTTTCTCTTATCATTCTCACTTAACAAGTCAATAGGCACAAGTCTATTGCAAGATTCAATGGAGAAGTTCTTAAACCTAGTATGTGATCGGGGCATTTGGTAAACAAAATCTTCATCCCCATCCGAGAATGTAATTAACCCGTCCACAAGTTTTTCGTCAAGGTTGGTCAACCTTTTGAAGGGTTCTCCAAAAATGACTTGGGTTAATTTGTTATCAATAAATTCTCCTAAGTTCTCCATAACCATAAAATCCACCAAATACACAAAACTTCCTACGAATACGTGTAGTGGCTTAATCCTAGCAATAATGTTATCTCCTTGATATTCTAGCTCATCTACCATGATTTTATTATAATTAGCGCGAGAGATAATGTTCATAGGCAAAGATGAGTTAAGATAAGCATGAAGACTATGATAACCAATCTTACATGGAAATTGCATGTTAAAGAGGCTATCCTTTTCGATCTTAGTCCTAGGGTCAACATACTTAAAGGGATCAATTTCCTCTTTTCTCCATTCCTCGTTAACTACTTCTCCATTACCAGCATCCTCATCGGAGTCTGAGTCGTAAAATGGACTAACTGCATAGTCATTCTCATGGTCAGACTCCTCCATCTCAGAATTGTTACCAAAGTGGTGGTCGGGTGAAAGGTTGTTGTTTTCTACGATGGGGGCGGGAACGGGTAGTTGGAAGTTTGCACGGCAGAAAATACGAATAACAGGGATCAAGCGATCACTATTACTCATGAGGTAGGTGGAAGGTGTCACAAACAAAAGTACAAAGAAATAAGATAGACTAAAGAAAACCTAGAAAAATAAAATAAAAATCTCACTAGAAAGGAATCTAGTGAGTAGACCTAATAAAATAAAAATTCAACCTAAACAATAACTATTCCCCGGCAGCGGCGCCAAAAACTTGATGCGTGGTTTTGCGACCTTACAACAGGTTTTACCTCTCGAGGGATCTCAAGAGGCTTGCAATCCCCACCAGGCAGTGTACCTGACCGATGTAGTATAGTGTAGTGGCAAGTACCGGGGGATTGATCGTTCTCTAGGGGAATAGTGTCGTTAGGATTGAAAAACTACTCTAATAGGTCTAAGGGTGAGGGAAGATTCTTTTTGTATTTTTTTTATATTTTTATAAAAGCAAGTAAAATCTCGGGTTTGAAGGAGTGGGCGGAATTAGTTGCTAGTCAACTAACCCAAATAACTACAATTGCAAATAAAATAAAATAACTGAAAATAAAAAGGTTGTGAAACTTATATGGAGAGAAATGTGTTTACTTAGATTTCCTTACTCCCTAACTATCTTTTACCGGTTGATTAGTGTGTATTAATTGCGTGGATGACGGGTGTATTCCTTAATACCAATCGTGGGGTGGCGTACGTACTTCCCCAACTCTATAAGCTCATACTTCACTCCTATGTCGATCCGGCTAAGAAGCTCCTAACATGGGATCACTAGAATTCGCTCATGCATTAAATACAACCATAAAAACCTTAGTACGCATTGGTTCATGTTTCTTAAGACGTTCAAGCAAGTTACCGTATAGGAGGTTAGCCAGTTTTCTTAAGCCTAACATCGATAAACAATCATCCAATACAATTAATAACACACCAACAACCAATAATCAATAGTTAGGTTTCATTAGATCTAAGCAAACACAAGATAAATCTAGCCTAGCATGTTAAATAAAAGACAAGAACAAGATATAATCAAACAACACATAGACATATTGAATGATTAATTGATTACTTATCTTCAATTGAACATGGGAGATCCAAGGGTATAAAACCCTTAAAAGTAGCAGAAAAATCGTCTTAGGGTTTCTCCTCACAAAGTTGCACACTAATGACTAAAAATTATGAGAATATATATAGAAAATCAGATCTGACGGCGTCACGTTATAGAGCTGACGCCGTCACCTCGTCGCGGTTAGGGTTTCTTGATGGCCTTCTTGACGCCGTCCCCTTTTAATCATCCAAAATCCTCTCTGGCGCGTCAAGGGTTGACGGCGTCACAATGGTGCTTGACGCCGTCACAGGTACTTTTCCAGCCGATTTTGAGACTTTGTCGTTTTCTTCACTTTTATGCTCCAAAAACGTCCAAAATGCTTCCTTTTCCAGATTTCTTCTCCAAAGTACCTAAAATGACAAAAGGAACGATTTAGGGCAATATTTGATCAAATAAATACGATTTAGGGCTTAAATGACCCCCTAAAAGCGTACACTTTTCGCTTCATCAGCGCACCAGATGCTGAGTCCCGGGCGTCTCGGTTTTTGAAATTCGGCTTTCCCCTTACCCGAAAAATATGGATATTTCATTAAAGGTATGAATATGATAAGTGCTTCATTAGGAACACTCGAAACGACTTTTAGACTTAGAGGGATTCAAAATTACAACCTTCCATTTTTGACAAAACGCCAACTCAAGTATTTTATTAAACGCCTCTAGCCAAGACTTTTCTAAACCTAAGAGACTCATATTTTTCACGTAACATCAAGTGAAAGTATTCATATGACCATAATTCGTGTTTACGTCTTCTCTAATCACGTAACGGGTTTACTTCCTTATTGGTCAAACAAAGTCAAAGGTCCCTTTGCGTAAACGCATCCTTTCCCGTTATGGGATATGCTTTACTATGATGCAAAGCACTTAGCTTGTTTGCATCAAGATGATTATTGATTACGTCAAGTTGTGGTAAATCACGAATTATGATATTGTGAATACTTGACGTTGAGTTATTTGAACTTATGGGTAACCTTTGATTTTCATATCCAAAACACAACCCATAATCATCATTGTTTAATCTTTTTTATCTTAATGACAATGTGATTAAAACCTTAATAAATCCTTTGATTAATATCTTCACCAAATAAACCTTCAAACCATTTCAAAATCCATCCAAACCTTATCCCCAACATTCTCTTAATATTCATTTACATTCCATGTACTTGATTGTACTTCTTGTCCCCAACATTCCCACATTCTCCACATCAACATATTTTTTACCACATTCTCTCTTAACCACTACAATTCGAACACATCACCACATTCCTTCTTCGTCCCATTTTGAATTTGAAACTTCACACACACCCTCACACACAAAGCTTCCTTCACACACTTCTCCCATTCTCATACATACACTCTCTCTCTAATTCAAATTCAAAACTCACACACTCACACACATAACAAAGATTCCTTTACACACTTTGCCAACTCACACACTCATACTCCAACATTCAAATTTCAAATTTGAATCCAACCCTTAGGCTCCCCATCACATCACTTTCCCATCCATACAACTCACCTCCCTCACATACACCTTTCCTACTTCTTCTCTCCTCTCAGACTTCAAATTTGAATTTCAATTTCAAAAACAAAGGTTCCTCCCCATTACAACATTCCAACTCATCCCATCTCATCACAACTCTCTTAACCTAACCATAGTTTCTTCCTAACCTAACTTCTCTCATACACTTCTCTCTCTGTCTCTCTCTCTCTCTCTCTCAATTTGAATTTCAAATTCAAATTCTTTCCCCTTTCTCTAACACAACATCCACACTTCCTTTCTAAGAAAAGAATATTCCATGGAATATTCTTTCTCTCTTATCTATGACATGTAAGGAATACCCAATATACCCCTATCCACTTATCCCTTCTCTCTTTTCTTCTTTGATAATTGGTTTTACCCGAAACATTCTTTTAAATTCTTCACAAAATGATTTTGCCAAATGGCTATTTAAGTTGGTTGTCTTTGAGGATGAATAATGGAAAGGACAAAGTCTGAAGTACA
This sequence comes from Artemisia tridentata subsp. tridentata, assembly GCA_021014915.2. Taxonomy (NCBI): domain Eukaryota; kingdom Viridiplantae; phylum Streptophyta; class Magnoliopsida; order Asterales; family Asteraceae; genus Artemisia; species Artemisia tridentata. The sequence goes on along the minus strand of CP139507.1, from coordinate 15,332,077 downwards.
ATTGGGGGTTTAGCAAGGTCGGACAGTTAAAGACCAAAGTCCTATGAAAAACCTTTATAGGTTTCTGGCGCGCTAGTCGTGCTCCAGCACGAGGCCAGCGCGCCAGCCTCGTAAAAGTTTTTCCAAGTTGGGACTCTTGGCCTATAAATACCCTACCTTGGCTCTTGTATTCCCCACCCCTTACCATTCATTCTTTCTCTCTATTTTCTTTTCTCTCTACCCTCTAATTCTATCATCTTTGTGTTCTTAAACTTTCTCTTCTTATCATCTCATTGAAAGAACACATTCTTTGCAAGGGAAGAATCACAAGAACCTATCCACTCTTGTGATTGTCTTGAGGGTCTTCTTCTATACCATTTCTATTAGAATCGAGTCTCTAGGTTAGGTTAGGGCTTGATTCAAACAATCAAACTTTATCATTCGATTTGGTTGTAAGGGAAGTCTTGTGTCTTGGTGACCAAGCCTACATCGGTGGAGATCTAGTTGGGGTTTGATACTCCCGGTGGGAAGTCTTAGTGGTCTTTGTGGTCTTAGTGGGAAGTCGAATCACAAAATTATTTTGGGTGGTTTCTGAGGGCAGAATACCGTTGGGAGTAGCTCTTCTTTGTTAGCGCTGATCTTAGTGCATATCGGTGGAGTAAAGTTGTAACGATTTATAGTCCACCGAAAGGATTATACTTAGTAAATAGTATCGATGTCGTGGATTGCAACTGGACGTACGGATGGTATAAACCCCCATCCCGAACCAGTATATATCGTGGTGTCTCTTTAGGTGCCTATATATTATTTGGTTGTGATTATGGTTGTTGTATTTGTTGTATAACCACTTGGTGATCTTTGAGGCTTGAAGTTTTTAAACTTCGAAGAAGCAAAAAAAAAAAAAAAAAAAAAAAAAAAAAAAAAAAAAAAAAAAAAACGTATTCAGCCCCCTCTCTACGGTTCTACAAATACTTTTAAACTACCAAAAACTAGATATTTTCCTAGATTCTCGGAATGTACCGAATAATCTCAATGTACCAAATACTTTTGAATGTACCGAGTACATAAAAAACGTGACATTTCTACCAGAAATCACTCATAACTTCAAATCTAGTGTTTCTAATCCAATTTTGTTCTGATAGATGCTATTCATATGACCTAAGACTTCATAAAAACAACAACTTGCAACAATCTAACCGCTAAATCTAGATTTTGATCTAGAAAGCTCTCGATTTAACTTTTTTAGTACGAAAATCAAATTTCTAACACTTTTAACCATGATTTGAACTATGAAATCACTCTACAGTCATCATGTGGCTCTGATGCCAATTCTAGGTACCCATAACGAGCATCAAAATCCACACTTTAAATATGAAGGTTTTAGAGAGAGAAAGAGAGAAATATTAGATTAAATGAGAAGGATGGTGAATCACACATACATAATGAGACACACCCCCTCTCCACATGAGGAGAGGGGTATTTATACGTCCCTAGTATAGCCGGTCATGGGCCTTAATGGGCCATGCCATATGGACTTTTACATGGACTAACAAATGGACTATGTTTAGACTACATATTACACGTTTACATATATTGTACTATTACAAGACTCATAGACGTTAAAATGATCGATACTTTCTAAAGCTAACAAAAAAAAGCGATTTAGGACGATAAATGATTCGAAGTGAATGATTTTAAAGGCTAAATGACCCCTCAAAATTGTACAAAAGTACACCTCATGCTGTAAAGATATTCAAAGCCTGTAGGACCTTTAACATGCTGCAAAAGTACACGTAGATAGAACCGCTCTCCTTCAGCGGGATTAGCGGAAACCAATCTTCCTTTCATTTGCCCTCTTTTTCGTTTGTTCCACTTGCGTGTACTCACATTCCATGTGTAGTGCTTGGGGATGTCTTTATACGAGTATTGCCTCACGCTTACGTCTGTCTTGTTCAAGTCAAAAAAGGCGGTCAACATCGATCTCTTATCCCTTTCTCTCTCAAGAATGTCAGTCATTACATCGTCTTCTGAGAACCTAACCAACTGGTTATTTGGTAGATGAACTTGCAATGACATAACAAACGGATGGATATTAGATAATGGGAATCCGTAAATACGCCACATAGCTTCGGGGGGTGATACATAACGCGCATCTTGGAATCTCTTTATCTCGTTAACGACTTGTTCTCCATCTTGATCAACGTTTACAACTTGTTTGTCATGACCCTTGTAAACATACTTGAAGACATATTTAACGGATTTTATACTTGAGCATACCTCCACATTGATGTGACAATTGAACATTATCAACAATTTCGGGTTATATGGAACAACCCATCTATTGTCCAAGACGCTGTTCTGTACGTTTACCTCGATGCCATTGTCTCTCTGTCGATATAATGGGTACGAGTCATCTCCTTGTTGCGTTGTTTCTTGGAATTGCCTAGGATAATTCCAACGACATTTCCTTGGTTCACCCTCCATACAAGGACACTGAGTATTTAAGTGACCACAAGGACCATGATTCATGTGCTTTAGAAACAGTTGGTGCAATTGAGGATGCTTATTCGGGTATGGAATTTCAGCGCAAACAACTTTGTCGTAATGATCGGGATTTGCCAGCTTGTAATTTGAACTCATAATCAGAAGAAAATGTGCATGTGGCAAACCCCGTTTTTGAAACTCGATAACATATATGTGCGACACAATAACACCAAGGATGTGCTTGGTGAATAGTTGGTACTTGAGATCCTCTAGTTTTGCACGAAAAACTCTTGTAACTAGGTCCGGTCGATCTTGGGCCGTTTGTCCAGGATAAAGGTCGGTAACAATTTCAGGCCAATTAGGATTGCAAGTCATGGTAAGAAATATATCAGGTTTCCTAGCATCTTGAACTAAAGTCATTGCATCCAAAAATCGTCTTCGCATGTCACGTGAATGATTAGAATATGTAAAGTGAGATTAGAATATATAATAAGTGTTTTCTTTCTTTTTTTTTCTTTTCTTTTTTTTTTTTTTTAATAAAGATTGATTTTTTTATCTTGCCAATTTGCCATAGATTTTGAACCCACTGCTGCATTTTGTGTTACAATAGTTGAAGATCTTTTGTTTTTTTGAAATAATTCAAATTTTAAAAATTCAATATATTTCAAATTCTCTTTATAATACATAGCACACTGGCTCAGGTTTCAAAGTTTAACAAAAAAAACACTTGTTAATAAAATATTGTTATCCCGGTTCCAAAGTTACACGCTCGATGTTTTTTTTGGGCAAAAAAAAATTACACACCCCAAGTTACACGTCTCATTCCCACCGTTTTGTTAAAAAAAAATTACGCACCCCAACTTACACGTCTCATTCTCCCAAATTTTTTATTCACCCTGGCCCAAATATTCTAGGCCTTCGCGGAATTTTTTTTAGTTTCTTTTTTGGTAGTAGATAGGATCAAAAGCTGTGATAATAGATAGGATCAAATGCACAAGTATCTAGCTAGAAATGGAGCAACATTATTATAATAAAAAAGCATTTTTGGAAAAAGGTAAAGGACAAACTGACTCATATATATGAATGAATCTGACTGGTTTCATACAATATCAAAAAATTACAAAATTTTAAAAATATCAAAATGTATCAAAATTTCCAAGATTAAAATATTAAAGTATTCCAAAAAAAAAAAATCAACAATCTCAGTTTAAGTTTATAACAATAACTTACTAAAAAAATTACAGTATAAACTTTATAACAAAAATTAAACCATAAACTTCGTTACAAATTTACATAATAACTATATATAACTATAACAAAAATTTACAAACAAAAAACCTTTAAAACACGTTTAGTATATATAACTATATAAAAAAATAAAAATAAATAAAACCTTCAAATTTTCAAACCTTGTGTAAAACACGTTTAGATCTACAATATAACTTTTGTGGTGGGGTGTTCAGTGGTGGCCGAGTCTCGGTGGTGATGGAGTGTTCGGTCGTGAGGTGTTCGGTGGTCATGGAATTATCGGAGGTGGTGTTGGATGGGATGAGAGTATTTGGAGTTTATTTGTGTGTGGTGTGTTTTTTTTGGGGTGGGAGGGTGAGAGAAAAATGGATGGAAGAAGGTTTGTGTTGTGTGTGTTTTTTTTGAGGGTTTATATATGCCGGAATGAAGTTTTGAAGGGCAAAATGGGTATTAAGGGAAAATTCAGACATTTGACTTGTTGACCATAGATGCATTATATATAGTTAAGATTTAACCAACAACCCTAATAGTTCATATTTAACACTGTCGTCACCACCTTTCTAGATCTACAAACCGGATAACATACAAGTAAGAGGAATATGAGTGTTTGATTTTCTAGATTGTTGATCAGTTTTATTTGCTTTGGTGTTATAGAGCTAATTAATCACCAAAGTTATCGCTACATACAAGTTGCAGTTATGTTATTTCAATATCATATCCTGCCTTTATAGCCAGTTGTAAATATACATGTTCAATGCTAAGTATTGAACTAGGCAGGATAGATTTGACATTTTTAAATAACTCTAAGTCCCTTGTTGACCTACAAGGACATATTGAATTTGATACCTTCCTTAATGAAGTTCTTGCCTTGATGCTCTTCGAGAACTTGCTGATAAGTTAGGTTTGGTGCTAGAAGCTGATGTGGTCCTCCTTATACGAGCCACATGTAAGAGGAATATGAGTGTTTGATTGAGGTGGTCATAATTTCAGGTGGCCGGAAAAATTGATGGCCGGAAATAATGGTGGTGGGACTTGGGTGTTTATGGGTGAGGAGATGAAAAAGGGTAGTGGTGGGTCACATAAAGAAGAAAGAGATAAGGAGAAAGAGAGTGACTAAAATGACATTTTTACCCTCATGTGCACATGAGGGTGTTTAAAAGGTGAGTGTTAAGGGTTTCGGAGTTAGGGACTATCTGTGCAAAGAAAAAGTCAAAGGACAAAGAGTGTGAGTCAACGCAAACCACAGGGACCATCTTTGTAATTTACTCTATAAATTTTGATTCAAGAACCGATTTGCTGTTTTATGTATACTAGATATAATGCCCGCGCACGCGCGGGGTTTTTTCTAATCTTTTAAATAAATTATTATTTTGTAATTTCGGGTTTTAATTATTAAATTTTAATTTTCAGCCCAAATCTTTGAAAAACTTGCTCCACCGTTTTTAAGTTTTATTTATTTTTTAGTTTTTGACACATATAATTTTGTAAATTTTTTTTCAATGATTACAAATCATATTCGTTTTTTTATAAAATATGGATAAATTTAGAAGTATTTAGGCTTTTCTTATTTAATATTTAAGAAAATAATAATAATAATAATTTGATTATTACTTAATAAGGTATGATTTGATTTTTTTGAAATGAAAAAGTCCTCACTAGCGGTTTTGTTTTATTATATAAAAGATTTTTGCTCTATTCAATTGATGTTTGAAGTAGCTAAGTGGTTTATGTTGCTTATAATAATGCAGTCCAAGAAAATTCGAGCTCAACTTCAAAGATCCAATAACAGTCCAAATTTCGATAGGTATTAGTTAGGCCCAATACACTTAACCCCACCCCCCCTTTTTTTTCCAAAACGTCTTTTTTTTAAAGAGTTTAAGTTACCAAAAAAATTTTCTAGGAAAAGCCAAAAATTTTGGGTTTTGGTTTTTTTGGGGACGAAATTAGGATAAACAATTAAGTTTTTTTCTAATCCGGGAAAAGGGGGTTTTGAATTTGTTCAAAAACTTCCCCTTAAATTTTCCCGGTAAAAAAAAATTTTTATTTTAATTTAATTATTTTTAATTTTTGCCTTTTTTATTTAAATTTGAAAAAAAAATATGATTTTTTTAAAAGAAAGGTTTTTAAACTTTTTTAAACCCCAAAAAATAAAGCCCCCCTTTTTTTTAATTTAAAGTTTCCAAAATTTATAAAAAGTGGGGTTTGTTTTTTTAAAGTTTTAATTTTAAAAATTTTATTTAATGAAAGGGAAAAAATTAATTTAAAAAGCCCCAAAAAAGTCTAAAATAAGCCCAAAAATTGGGGGGGTTTGTTTTTTAACCCAAAAATTAAAAAAGGCCATAAGACCCCCATTAAAATTTTTTTTTTAAACAAACATTTTTTTGTTATTCAAAAATTTTTTAATTTTTTCCCTTATTTTTTTAAATTAATATTTTTAAAATTGGTTAATTTACCTTTTTTCTTTTTTACCTTTTTAAGTTATATTAAATAAAAAAAAATTTATATTTTTGTTTTGTTTTAAAAAAGCCAAAATTAAGCATTTTTATAAAAAAATAAGTTTCCCCTAATTAAAAACTTAAAAACAAACCCCTTAGTTTTTTTTTTTAACTTGTTTTTATTTCCAAAAAATCTTTGGAAAACCAAAAACAAAAAAGGAAATGGGGGACTCTTTAAATTTTTTCTTTTTAATTTTTAATTTTTTTTCACAAAATCCTTTTTGGTTTATTTTTAAATTTTTTGGAAAATTTTGGGAAGAAAAAACCCTTTTTAAATTTTTTAATTTTTAATAAAAATTTTTTTGGTCCCCCTAATAAAAATTGGGGCAAAAATAAAAACTTGGCCCAAAATTTCGGGTCGTGGGGGCCCCCGGGGGGTTTTTGGCCTTTTTTATTTTTCTGGCGGGGGGGCGAGGGGGGGCCTTCGACCCGGGACAATGGGGAAATGGAATAAATTTGGGGTTTTTTGTTTTTTGGGTAAATAAGGTTAGGGGTTTTGTGTTGCTGGTTGGTTGATTTCGGGAAGGAATTTTTTTTTTATAATTTTTTAAATGAAATTTTTGATCTTTCCTTTAAAATTTGGTTTAAAACTGTTTTCTTTTTAACATTTTCCCGTTTTTTAATTTTTTTTACCGGGGGGTTTTCGCTATAATATTTTATAAAATATTTTTAAAATATTTTTTATTTTATATTTATAAAAATTGAAAGGTTTTTAAATTAATTTTGAATTAAAAAACTTGATAATTTTTTATTGCTGATTTTTTTTTTTAATTTTGTTTAATATTTACTTATAAAGGACCAAAGAACCCAAAATGAGGGTGGGGGTTTTAAATTTGGGTTTTTTTGGGTAAATTTTTTTTTTGGGAAATTGATGGGATTTTGGGATTTTAAGAACCGGGGGAAAGATGGGAAAAGGGAAAGGAAAACAAAAAAAAAATTGGGGATTTTTTTTTTTTGTGGGGTTATTAAAAAAGATTTTTCCTGGAATTTTTTATTTTAGCTTTTAGTTTTTAATGTTTTTTATGTTTTGGCCACCCAAATTTTATGCCCTTTAAATTGGTTTTTACTAATTTTTTAAATTTAAGTTTGGAAATATTTTGGGGTTGTTTTAAAAATATTTTTAAGCCTGTTTTTTAATTTTTTTTTTGGGTTTTTGTTTACTCCCAATTCCCTTAACCCAATTAAAAATTTTGTTTCATTTTCACCCCTAAATTTTAATTTTTGGGGGGTTAATTCCAAAAATTTTTCTTTTGTTTTCGGGTTTCCTGGGGTTTTTAATTTCCGAGATATTTAAAAGGCCCTTTGGCCTTAAATAATTTTTTTTGGGAATGGTCTTTTTCTTTTGGCGTGGGCGGGCGTGGGCCAATTTTTTTTTTTTAAACGGGTTGGACAGGGGGGGGGGGGAAAAATGTTAAAAAAAAATATTTTTGTTTTTCCCGAAATTTTTATTTTTGGGGGGTTTTTTTGGGGGTTTTCCGATTTTCCCTTTCCCGGTTTTTAAAAATTTTAAATTTTGAAAGCCTTGGCAATTCCCCCCAAAACATCCCCCCTTATACTTTTTTAAAAACGGAAAAAAGTTAAAGGTTTTTAGAAAAAAATTTTCCCCTTTTAAAAAAAAAAACCTTTTTAACAACTTTTTGCCCTTTATGATTTTAAATTTGTTTAAAAAAAAATTTGGATAAAAAAATTTCTTAAAAAAAATAACCTTTTAAAAGGGGTTTGATCCCCCTTTTGTTTTTATTTAAATTTTTTTGGGGTTAAATTTTTAGGTTTTGGAGTTAATTTTTGGAAATTTTTTAATTAAAAATAATTATTGGAAAAAAGTTTTTGAGGTTTCCCCTTAAGTTTTAAATTTCCCCTTTTTTTTAAAAAATTGGGGTTTTGTTAAATTAATTTTTATCACCCCTTTGCCGGCCCAACCCGGAATACCTTTTTGGGAACGGGTTCCAAGAAAAATTTGGGAAAATTGGGAAAGGGAAGGAATGGTTTTTTGAATTTTTTTGGGAAAAAATTTTGTTTTTAAGAAGTTTTATTGAAACCCGGGGCAAAGAGAGAAAACCGGGGGTTGTAAATAAAACTTTTGTTTAATTTTTTTTTTTAAGGCCAATTTGGTTTGATTCATAATTTTCCGGAAAAGGGGGTTTTTGGGGGTTTAAAAAAATTGGGGTTTAATTAAGGATTTCCTTTTGTAAAACCAACCCTTTTTTGAAAACTTTTTTGTTGGAAAATACCGGGGAGAAAAATTTTGGATTGCCCAATGTTTTGGGTTGTTTGGGGGTTTATTTTTTAAGACGGGGGTTTTGGGGGGTTTTTCCCGGAAATTTTTTTTAAAAATACTTTTGGGGATTTTGTTTTTGGAAAAGGTTTTTTCCCAAAGGGGTTGGGGGCTTGTTTTTTTTCACAAAAATAGTTTTTTAGTTTTTTTTTTAAAAAACCCCAAAGGTAAAATTAATTTTTGTTTTGTTTTAAAAAATTTTTAAAACTTCTTGGTTTTGTCGTTCTATTTGATTTCCCTACTTAATTACCAATTAAAGTTAAAAATTTGGGAAAATCTTGTTAATTTGTTTCCCAAAAGGGAAAAAGGGGGAACAAAGGGTTTTTTCGGGAAAGGAGTTGGGCCCGTCGGGGGGGCACAAGCCCAATTGTTTTTTTTCCCCCTGTTTTTACCGGCGGCACTTTTTCAATAAAATATATTTTTTTTTTTTATAAAAAAAAAAATTTGGTGCCCATTTTTCCTTCCCTTTTCTTTTCTTTGTGTAGCCCAAAAACCCCCCCCTTTTTTTGTTTCCAAAAGTAATTAAATTTTTTGGGAATTAAAAAACCCCATTGCCCCCTTTTTTAAAACCCGGGTCAAAAAAACCCCCTCCCCTGTATTGGGATTTTAAAACCAAACAAAAAAATTGAAAAAAGGTTTTTTTTTGGGTTTAAAAAATTTGGGAAAAAATTTAAATAAACCCTTTTTTTCTTAAAAACAAAAATTTTAAAAAAAATAATAAAAATTCCCCCAAAAAGGGGAAGTTTTTTTTTTCAAAAAAAAAAAAAAAAAAAAAAATTTTCAAAAATTTTTTTTAAAGATTTAAATTAATTATTAAAAATATTATTTGGTTTTAAAAAATATTTTCAATTTAAAAAAAAAATGTTGAATTTTTAAATTAATTTTAGTAAATTGATTTTTTTAAGCCCCTTAACTTTATTTTGGTTAAAAAAGTTGGGCCTTATTTAAATTTTTGGCCATTCTTTAAAAAATTTTTGTTTAGGTTTTTTTGGAAAATTCCTTTTAAAATTTTTTCCCCAAAACCGTTTTATTCCCATGTTTTGTTTTAAAAAAAAACCCAAAACCCCAAAAGGGTTGGGAAGGGGAAACCCCAAAATTTTAATTTTGGATTTAAATTTTGTTGCCTTTTCCCGGGTGGGGTTATTTTTAAAACCCCGGCTTTTTACTTTTAAATTGATCGTTTAAAAACCCAAAATGATATGGGTTCCAAAATTTTCTTTGGAAGGGGGTCTTTTTCGAAAAACCTTTTATTGGGAAAATTTAAAAAAATAAAAAAAAAAAAAAAAAGAAATTTTCCCCTTTTTCCCATCGCCCCTAACTTTTTAAAATTTTAAAAATCAGGCAAAAAAATAATCAAAAAACCGTAAGGGGTTTCCCAAAAGACATTTCGGGGATATTTTTTCCCAACTGTTTTTTCGGCTTTTTTTTGGGGTTTCATTTGGGAAAAAAAGGGGGAAATATGGTTTTTTTGGAATTAAAAATTGGGGAAAAAAGAAACCATTTTGAAAAAATTTCCAAATAAACCTAAACCGAATTTGTTTGTTGGGGTTTTAATCATAGGGGAACCCAAGGGTCCTTTTTTAAACCTATTGGTTTTTTTGATTTGTGGAAATTTTTTTTTTGTCCCCATCTTTGGTTTGAACCCCTAAAAATTAAATTAAGAATTTAAATTTTAAATTTTAGGTTCGGTTTTTGACAGGTTTTCCCTTCCCAAAGGGTTTTTTTTGTTTTTTTTAAAATTAAAAAAATTGCGTTTTTTTTTTTTTAAAAACCCTTTTTTTTTTAATTTTGTTTTTTAACACATTTGTTTGAAATTTAAAATTTTAAAAATAATTATTTTTTCCCGATAAAAAAAAAAAAAAAAACCCCTTCCAAAAAATGAAAAAAAAAAAGGTTTTACTTTTTGGCCAACCCACCTTTTTCACCTTTTTTAAAATTATCCAAAAAAAAAGAACGTTAAATTTTTTCCCGGGAAAGTTTTGCCTTGACAAAATTGCTTCCCAAAAAAAAACCAAAAGCCCCCCCTTTTAACCAAAAAAAGCAGGGGAATAGATCCAAATAAACAAAAAACACCCCACCCCCTTATCTTTTTTTCCCAGTTTTTTATTTAAAAGGATCTTGTTTGAAAACTTTTAAAAAAAAAAATTTAAAATTTAAAGTTTAAATTTTCCCCTACTTTTCCCCTTTTGTTTTAAAAAAATTTTTCCCAATCAAAACAAATAAAAAACAAAGGGTTTTTCCCTTTAAAATTTCCCCCTTCCTTTCCCCCCCTTTTTTCCCTTCAAACCCCCCCACCAACACCTCTTCTTTCCCCTTGGAATTTCCCCCCACCCCTCCCCCCCCCCTTTTTTTTCCCCCTTAACCTCCCCCCAATCCTTCAATTTCCCCCCTTCCGTTTATAAACCAGCCCAACAAAAACCACCCCCACTTTTAAAACATTGGTTATTTTTTTAAAAATAAAAACCCCCGGGAAAATTAACATCCCCCCCGGTTTTTAAACCAAAGATTATCTTTAAATTTTAAAGAAAAGGGGTTAAACCCCCCACCCCTTGGAACTTTCACCCCAATTCAACCCCACCTCCACTTTTTTAAAAAACCCAAAAATCCACCCCCCTTTTAAACCCTTCCTGGGCTTTTCCTGGGCCCTTCCCATTTTTGAAAATTCCCCCCAATTTCCCCCCCACTTTTCCCCCAATTTTTACCCCGCCCTTCCCCCCTTAAAATTAAAACCCCTTTCCGGAAAATTTTTTTTCCCACCTCCCCTATAAACCTTCCCCCCATTTCCCCCCCAATTTTTACTAATTGGGATTTTTGGTTTTTTCCCCCCCTTTTCCCCAAAACCCCCCCGAACAAAAACCCCAATCCCCCCAAATTTTCCCCCCCCCTTATTAACTTTTTAGAAATTTTTTAAAAAAATTTTTTTTAAGGAACCCCCCAAAAAAAACCCCATAAGAAAGAAATTATATGCCCCCCCTATTAAAGCCCCCCCCTCCCCCCTTCTTATAAAATTCCTTGTCCCTTTTTAATTTTTTTTAATTTCCCCGTCCCCAAATTCCCCTTTTTTAAACCCCCCCTTATCCCCCCTTTTTATAATTTTTCCCCAATTTCTCCATTCTTAAAAAAAAAAACCCCCCAAACCCCCAACCATCCCGGGGAAGGCCCAAAAACACACCCAAACCATCTGGAAAAAAAGCCCCCTTGGGTTCCCACCCCAAAAAATTCCCCCCCCAATCCCCATCCCAAACCCCCCCCCCCCATTTAACCCCTTTAAACCCCCCGTTTTCCGGGTCTAAAAACCTCAAAACCCCAAAAGGGAAATGGGGCCCTTGGGGCCCAACTTCCCCCAAAATTTACCCCCCCTTTTTAAATCCACCAAAACACCCCCCGTGGAATTTTTTAAAACCCTTCCCCCCCCTTTCCCCCTTCCCCGGTTCCATCTTTTTTTTTTTTAAATACTAATGGGGCCAAAAAATTTCCAAAAAACCCCCAATTCCCTTTTAAAACCCTAAAAGCTCCCCCCCCGAGATTTTTATTTTAAATCCGGAAACTGAAACTAAAAAGCTTTTTCCCCAAATCCTTTTAATTCCCCAATTCCCCCAATATTTAAACAAAATTTCCCCCCTTTTTTGGGCCCGTTAATTAAAAAAAACCCCCCGTAAATATTAAAACCCACCCCCTCACCTCCCACCCCAACCCCAAATAAAACATTCCCGAATTTTTGGTTTACTTTCCCCAATAAAGTTTCCCCCCCCCTTCCCCCCTTTACTCCCCTTTTTGTAACCTATCCCCCCCCCAAAACATTGCCCTTCCCCCCCACTCCTTTGTTATTTTTTCCCCGGTTTTTGAAAAACCCTTTACCCCCCTTTCCCCCAGTCCCCCCCTTCTTTGGATAAATTTCCAAAACCCCACTTTTAAATTTCCTTAAGAAAACCCCCAATTTTAAATTTTTAAACCCCCCCTTCACCCCCCCCCTATTTTTAAACCCCTTTCCCCCCTCCCCCTTTTAAAAACTTTTATAAATTTTTCCCCCCCCATATCCATTTCCAATTTCCAGCACCTCCTTAAATTTTAAAACCCATTTGTCTAATTTTCCCACCACCAAACCCTTTTAAAATAAACAATTTTTTTTCCATTTTCCCGTTAATTATTATTGGTATTAAAATACCCCTTTTACACCCTTCCCCCCAAAAACCCTTTTTAAAATTTAATTTGCCCAAATAAATTTTTTCCCAAAAATTTTTTAACCCTTTTAAATTAAAAAAAAATTTTAAAAAATAATTTTGTTAATTGGGGAACATTTTTGGTCCCGTTTTCCCCCCCCGGGTATTTAAAATTTAAACCCCCCAATTTTTTGGTTTAAAACCCCGGGTTCCCCCCCACAAAACCCCAAACCAAACTAATTTCTTCCTTTTTCCCCCCGAACCTTGTTTGATCCTTTTTAAAATTTTTTTATTTTCCCCAAATTCCCCCACCCAAACTAAAAGACCACATTTTTCCCCCCCCAAAAAAATTTCCCCTTTTTAGGTTTAAAAATTTTCCCATTTTCCCCCTAACAACCCCCCATTTCCCCCCTTTTCCCCCCCCCAAAAACCAATAGTTTTTTTAATTAATTAAACCCAATTTTATGGGTAAGTAAATATTTTCCCCCCCAAACCCCCCAAAAAAATTTTTCCTTTTCCCCCCCCAATTAACCCAACTTAATTCCCCCCACCTAAACCCCCTTCTCCCAACCCCCAAACCCCCCCTTTTTCCCCGAAAGGGGTCTAATTTTTTCCCCCAAAAATTTCCCCAAAACCCCAATATTAAAAAAACCCCGAAAATATTTTTACCCTATTTAGTTCCCCTCGAAAAAAGTTCCCCCACCCCAAATTCCCCTTGTTTCCTTCCCCACCACCCCCAAACCCCCCCGGCACCACATTTAACCTTCTCCCACCCACAACCCAACCCCCCCAAACACCATCTCCACCTTTCTCTCCCAAACCTTTCCCTTTTCCCCCCAAAATTTTATTTAAAAATCGTTTCAAAAATTTCTTTAAATAACACAAAAACCCCCCAAACCCAAATCTTAGATCTAGTTTTCCCCGGGCCCGTGGGGCTTTAACCGGTGGTGTTCCCAACCTTTTTTTAAACAGGATAAAAATTTTTAACCGTTCAATGAAACAAAAAAAGGATTTGTTGGAAAGGGGGTGGTGGCACGGGAATTTTGGTTTTCGAGGGGCGTGAAACCTCCTTTTACCATTTTCAATGGAGAATTTAAAGGTGGTTGGGGGTGAATCGCACGGTGAACGGGTTGGAGGTTTTTGGCTGGGTGTGGGGGGCGGGGGTTTAAACAAGAGGGAAAAGAGGGTTTTTATTTTTGGGTTTGTAGAGAAAATTTGAAAATTTAAAAGTGTGTTTTTTTAATTTGTTTGGGGGAAAGAGGGGGTTTTGGGTTTTTTGTTATATTTTGGTTTTTTTTGACGAATGAAACCCCTTTATTTAACGGTCAATCCAGCAATTTAAACCCGGTGTTTAATAAATTTGGACAAAACCCTTTTACGGGGTGGGGTATTGTAGGGGGGAAAAACCGAGATTTTTAAAAAATTTTTTGGGAACGAAAATGAAATACCCGGGAAAACCCAACAAGGACCAAAAAAAATTTTTAAAACCTAAAAAAAAAAAATTTTGATAATTGGCGACTTTTTTTTTGTCAATAACATGCAAAAAAATTTATACACAAAACCCCCTTTTTAAAACCCCCTAGCAAAAAATCCCCCCCCCAAAACCGCCCCAAACGTTTAAGTACAAGAGGACCAAAAAATCGGGGAAAATTTTTTTTTCCCCCAGGTGCAATTTTTTTAAAAAGAAGGTTTTATTTTCAAAAACCCCCCCTGTGGTTTTTTGGGTTTTTAAAGGGATAACCCCTTTTTTTTTTTTTAAAAAAATTTCCTCCCCTGTTTTTGGCCCCAAAAAGGCTTTGGCCCCTTTCCCCCAAAATTTTTTTTCCGTTTGTTTGCCCTTTAAAAACTATCAAAAAATGACAAAAAAAACCCTTTAAAAAAGAAAGGGCCCCGGGGGTTTTTGGGGGGTTTAAAAAAAAATTTTTTTTTTTCCCTTTTTTTTTTTTTCAATACGTTTTTATTTTTTTTCCCGGCCCCCTTTTTTTATTTTTTTTTCCCCTTTTTTTTTTTTTTTTCTTTTTTTTTAAAATACGTTTTTTTTTTTTTTTTATACTTTTTCAACCTTTTTAAAAAATTTTTTTCCCCTTTTTGGGTTTTAACTTTTTTTTCCGTTTTTTTTTGTTTTTTTTTTTTTTTTTCCGGGGGTTTTTTTTTTTTTTTTTTTTTTTTTTTTTATTTTTTTTTTTTCGTTTTTTTATTTTCCCCACCCTTTTTTTAAAATTTTCGTACGTTTTCATCCTTTTTAAAAATTTTTTTTCGTATGTTTTTATTTTTTTTTAACCTTTTTTATTTTTTTTTCGTCTTTTTTTTCCCCTTTTAAAAACCCTTTTTTATTTTTTTTCGTCCCCCTTTTATTTTTTTTCCCCCCTTTTTTTTTAACTTTTTCTTTCCTTTTTTTTTTTTTTTCGTCCTTTTTAAAAACTTTTTCCCAAACCCCCTTTTTTTTAAAAAATTTTTTCACCCCTTTTTTTTTGGGGGTTTTCGCCGTTTTTAAAAAATTTTTCCCTTTTAATTTTATTTTTTCCCCCCAAAATTTTTATATTTTTCCCCGGTCCTTTTTATATTTTTTTCACCCGTTTTTTTTTTTTTTCGTCCGTTTTATAATTTTTCGTCCGTTTTTTTTTGTTTTCTTTTTTTTTTAAATTTTTTTTTGGGGTCCGTTTTTTATTTTTTTTCCCCCAAAATTTTTAAAACCCCAAAAAAAAAGGGGGGGAAAACTTTAAAAAAAAAAAATACGAAAACAAAAAAAAAGGGGGGAAAAAATGTAAAAAAAGGGGAAAAAAAAACAAAAAAAATGGAAAAAACGAAAAAAAGGGGGGCCCCAAAAAAAAAGGGGAAAAAAAAGGGGGAAAATTTTTTAAAAAAACGGCAAAAAAACGAAAAAAAAGACGAAAAAAAAAAAAAAAAAGGTTTTCAAAAACTTAAAAAAAAAAAGGGAAAAAAAAAAATTTTTAAAAAAATTTAAAAAAAAAAATTGAAAACAAAAAAAAAGGGGGGGGAAAAAAGAAAAAAAAAAAAGGGGAAAACCCCAAAAAAAACGACGAAAACAAAAAAAATTGAAAAAAATTTTTAAAAAAACCCTTTTTGAAAACGAAAAAAAAAAATAGAAAAAAAAAAAAAAAAAAAAAGGGGCCCGAAAACAAAAAAAAAAAACCCCAAAAAGGAAAAAAAAAGGGGGGGAAAAGGGAAAGGAAAAACGAATAAAACCCTTTAAAAAAAATAAAAAAAAAACCCGTAAAAATTTACGGAAAAAAACGGATGAAAACTAAAAAAAAAATTAAAAAAAAATGAACGAAAACGAAAAAAAAAATTGGACAAAAAAAGGATAAAAACGAAGGGAAAATAAATAAAAACGTAATAAAAAAAAATTAACCCCCTAAATTCTTTTTTTCCCACAAACCACAGGGCCCTTTTTTTTTTAAAAGGGTTTTAAAAATGTCATTTCTGTTTTTGTGGGGTTTTAAAAAAAAAAACCCAGAATTTTTGGTAAAGGGGGCAAACCCCGGGTTTGGGTCGAAACCACAGGGAAAAAAATCCTTTAAAAAAAAAGAAAAAAGGTTTTAAACCCCCTTTTTAAACCCCGACGGGCCCATGGGGGACCTTTTGGGGGAAATTTTAAATTTTTAAAAACCCCCGAAACTGAGCACAAACACGGGACAATCAAAAATTTTTAAAACCAAAAAACCCTGGGGAAAGGTTTTTTTCTGAAAAAATTTTTTATGGAATTGATAATGATTTATTCCTTTTCTTTGCTGGGGCCGCCCCCTTTTTAACTACTATTTTATTGATTTAAGTTTTTTTTGGGGGGCTTTTTTTAATTTTTTAAAACCCCCCTTTTTTTTTGAAAACCAAAATTTATTTTAATTAAAAATTAAAATATTTACGATTTTTTTTTGGCGAAAAATCGCTTTGGGGGATACGAATGAAAAAAAAAGGGGGGGTTGCGCTTCTAAATGTTTTTTTAAAAAAATTTGGTTTTCCAGGGGAGTAAAATTTGTGCTTTGATTCACGTTTTTAGACCGACAACCCCCCCCGGGTTTGGGGTTTTTCCTCGCGCTGTTGTTTCGCGCCGAAAAAGGGGGCCTTGACCCGGGGGGCGTTTTTCCCTGGAGTTTTTTAAAAAATTTTTTTTTCCCCAAAAAATTTAAAAGGTCCCGGGGTTTTGGGACTGGTCCGAGGGGTTTTTTTTTTCTTTTGGGGCGAATTATGTTGTTAAAAATTTTTTTTTAGATACAACGGGGGTTTTCGGCTCCCAAATCAAGGGCCCCAAAACCCTATCTATTAATGATCGAATTTTAAAAATAGTCAAAAGGATGTTGTTAAAAGTCAAACTTTATTGAAAAAAAAAAAATATTTTCCTTTTTACTAAGGGAAAAGGGACGGTTTTGTTTGCCCCAAACAAAAATTATTTTTACTTTTCTTAAAATTACCACTAATCTAATTTTAAAATTTAGGAAGGTTAAAGCTTTTTTGAGGGGGGTTTTAGACCGCTTGGGAAAGAGAACACAAAAAAGAGGCCTTTTTTTGGGGGGGGGTTTTAAGAAACAAAAAAATAAAAAAATTTTATCTTTAGGTTTTTTTCTTTTAACGAAACAAAAGTAAAATAATTTTTTTAAAAAAAAATGTTGCCTAATTTCTTTTGAAAAATTTTTAAAAAATTTTTTAAATTTTTTTTAAAAAAAGAAAAAAAAATTTGGGGTTACCCCCCTTTGCAAACCCCTTGTTATTTTTTTTTCCCCATTTCACCCTTTTTTTTTTGGGGGAAATTTGGGAAAATTGAAACTTTGTATTAGGCATCTTTTCTCTTTTTTAATTTTTAAAAACTTTTTTTTTTAAAAAGGGGAAAACAGGTCAATAAAATGAACCTTTTTTTTGCATTAAAAACCGTTTAAAAAAAAGTTCAAAAAAATCCCCTTTTGTAGAAAACAGTAAAAGAGTGTTTGCTTTTACTAGCTAAATTAAATGATTTTGCGTTTAATTTTAAGTTTTCGGTTTAATTTTTACGAATTATAAGGTCCCTAGCAAAACAACATTTTTTTGGTTTTTCAAACTTAAGGGGGGGCAATTTCAAATTTAAAAATTTTAAATCCAACCCCTTTTAAAATTTTTTAGGAATTCATTTAAGGTTAAATTTAGGGCCCAAATTTGGAACGGAAATTGCCTTTTTGACCACAACCCCAAAATTCTTTTAAAAAAAAACATTCTTACTGGAAATCTCCCAAATAGGCATTTTTAACAGCAGCTTTTATTGAAAACCAACTTAAAATTCAACCCCCAGCTTAATTTTCCCCTGAAATTCAGTTTAAAATTTTTCCTTCTTCAGAGTTGGTTTTAAAATTTTAAAAAAAAAGTATGAGCCGAGTAAATGGTTAAACCCCAATTTTGTAGGCATTGAGGGTAGCTTTTAAGGAAAAAAGGGGGATCACAAGACAATTGGGAAGGATTGATGAGGAAGAGGAATGGAGGGAATTGTTCGGGGGAATTGCAGTACAGTAGGAGCAATTTTCTAGTGGGTTTTCATTTTTTCCACCTTTTTCAGCGGACCCCCAAGGGGTCAAACCAAAAGGAACCCCAAAATTAAAAAAACCCCCTTTGGGGATTGGCTACGGGGATAATCCGAAGGTTTTTCTTGATTTATGGGTTTTCAATTTTAAGTTTTGGGTGAACCTAGTGGTGAAATTGAGTTATATTTATCGACACAATTTTTTAATTTTTTATTTTAAGGAAACCTAGTGAATAATTGTGGGTTTCAATCTTTGTTTCAAAAAATTTTCAGCAAAAGAAACGGTAAAATTTTACTTCCGCCCCTTACTATAAGTCCCCGTCAAGACATGAAAGATTTTAAAGTCCTCGTATGAATGGGTCATAAAATTTTGTAGTACAAAATTTTTTTCTTAGATATAATTGAACCCAAAAGGAATCCTGCATTGCCAAAAAAAAACCTCTCCCCGTTGTTTATTGGAATTAGAAAAATTTTTTAAAAAGGGCCAAAACAGTTTTTCTTGAAATTTGCAAAACACAATTTTGTGATGCCATTTTTTAAATCGGGTTTTTAGTTGCCTTTAAATAAAAATTTAAACCCCAGGGGACATGTATTTTTCCCCAAAAGGTGTCCCAAAAAAATTTTATTTTTTAAAAATCACAAACGACAAAACCCGATTTTTAAAATTTTGGAACCCCCTTCGGGGTTTTGGAAAGGGGGGGGATCAGCCAATAGGGAATCCTTTCCACAAGGGTGAGTTCAATTTTTCCGCCCCCTCGAGGGTTTTCATCTTTCCCGTCATGAAGGGGGCCCTTGTTTATTTGGGCACCCCCTTTAATCACCCCCACCTGCTTTGGCCCCTTGTCGTGTGCCTTTTGGGAAAAAGGTTTTTTTTACCATCTTAGCATTTGCTTTTTCCCAAAGATTAAACATCTCCCTCCCCTTCTTCCGTTTTTTTTATGCCCCTTTTGGGGGTTTGTATTTCCAAAAAATGTCGAAAAAAAAAAAACATA
>CP139507.1:15239648-15312841 GCA_021014915.2 Artemisia tridentata subsp. tridentata | reverse complement strand
ATCTCATTCTTGTGCTTAAAGTGTTCATCTAAAGTGTGATAAAGAGTGATTATCGATTACAACAGTCCATGAAGGCAGCAGTGAACGGCGGGCGATGGCTGTGAGAAAGTAAATAAAATCATAAACCAAATTAAAAATAAAATTCAAATCATAAAAACAAACTAAAATAACAAACCAAATAAAAAAACAAAGCAAACTAAACAGGTGGTGCGGTGGTGATAGTGATGGTGTCGGTGGTGTAGTGGTGGTGCGGTGGAGACAGTGGTGTAGTGAAAGAGGAGGTGGTGAATGAGATAAAAGTGTTGTGTGGAGTGTAGATATAGTTTTGATAAGTGTTAAAGGTCAGGTGGGATTTATTGACTTTTGGTGAAATTTTGGTGAATGAGTTGGCAGGCTTATTTGACTTTTGGTGAAATTTTTAGTACGAAGTTTATATCGACGACATGTCGTCGGGACTAATAAAATATTATGTCGTTTTGTGATTTGGTGGGATAGTGAAATTTTTTTATTTATTTAATATAAATACTTGTAAGTAATAATAGATCACAACTCGTATGGTTCTTGTAGTTATGTGCCGAATTTAGAGAGAAACAAGAGAGAGAAGTGGAACCTTGAGAGAGAAAGTGTAATATGTTAGATTTAGATGAAGTGAAGGCCAACCCTTCCCACACATAGGAAGGGGTATTTATACTACTAACCTATTTGCCGCGTGTGGGCTGTGGAGTGAGCTGACAGTGGGTAAAGACCCGACCCAACTCCACAAATACTAATATAACTAAACTAATACTAATAATACTAATAATCCTATGAGCTACATAAATGCTAAATAGATACTCGGGGTGACCGAGTCTTTCATATGAATATTTATATTCCTAACAATCTCCCGCTAAGGGAGGTCACCCCGGAAAATACACTTTGAATTCTAGCATTCAATTACATGAATTTGACTTCCTAGCTCGTTGTCTTTGATTCTTCAAAGTCATTAATCTTTTTACATTCAGCAGTGAACTTTTGATGACTGATCTTTTGTCTTGGATGATCTTTGAGGCTTCTTTGAGGTCATCATCCATCATACGTCTTCTAGCCATCCTTTTGCAGTATCGTCTCCATGTGATATTGATCTTTGGACCGACATGCTCACACTTTTCTGGATCATGATTTTCAATATCAGAGTTGCGAAAGCAGTGTTGAAGGCCTTTCATTTATCATGATTTCTTGGATTGTGATGATGAAGTGTGAGCATGGGGTGATGAATCGATATCTTTTCAGCAGTCAGCTGCAACTACCAGAGATTCCTGCAAGCATATAGTTAGCAATAAAAACATCCAGTACTTATAGGTTCGGACTTCGAGATTGTTAACAGCATAGTGTGAAAACTTTTTCTAATCCTTACCAAGGCCGTTCCTAAATCGGATACCCCGAGAGGGCTTACAAGATCTACCGAAGTACATCAACGATTAGGTGAGTCGCTGGAGTTCACTCCACGACTGTAGATCGTTTGAAACCGCCGCGACCACTAAGCGTAATCCACAAGGAATTACCGAAGTGACCTGCTTTCAGGGCTGTTTGATGTTGACCTGGCAGGAATTTCCATTCAATCACTGAGAATTACATTTGTAAATTCCTTCATAAATGTTCTGGCATATTGCTAAGATCTGTGTAGGACTCTTAAGTTTACAACTGGTGTCCTTAATGTTGAACAACCAGTGTAGAGGTAACATGTGTTCCTATGAGATCTTATGATGCATCTCGTGGCTCTAGACTCGATAAGTGCAATTTTGGTAGTCGGAGACTGGAGCGGTGTCTCCTGTTTCAATATCAACATAACTCGTAATGAGCAGTCGATAGATTATGCAGGGTTCCCCGTGAGAATGAAACAAGTCCTTTTAAGAGAACTTGAGTGGCTTAGAAGGTTTAGTGCAGTGCGTCACTGGGTCCATGACGTCTTGTCTTCAATACCGGCGTCACCTTAGTAACAACCAGTAGCATATGAATTGAACCCGGTTTTTGCCCTAAGGTTAAATAATTGGAGGGCTATTTCTCTTCACCCTTTCTCATTACATTTCTTTTTAATTCTTCAACTCCTTCTTTCTCCTTTCTCATATTACTCCTTTTTTTTTTTTTTTTCATTATCATACCCAAGGACTTTCTAATACTAGCTATTCGGTATTGTCCTTGGGTAGATCCCTCCGACTCTGGCGGATCATAGGACGGTTTTCCTAACCTTAGCCACCTTACAACACCATGACTATCCTATGTTGCCATATACCATTTATTTGAAAAATCTCTCAAAGTGTTTATAATTATGAAACACATTTTGCTAACACTTTGAGAGTTTTGAACTTTTCAAATGCTCCCCCTTAACATGTGCTCAGATGATTTTGTTATAAATTTGCACATGTTGGGTGGAGATCGCACTTTTTGAATTGATCCACTTTCAGTGAATATGACCGATTTGAGACATGCTTACATCACTAGTTAGACTAGCTTGAAATTATTACCCAGCCTGGTCAAGTCCACAGAAAGTTTCTTGAAACGGTACACTCTACTCAGACACGTCCTCTTCGAGACACGCTTACATAACTGGTTAGACCAACTTGAAATTATTACACAGCCAGGACATGTCCTTTCGATTAATGACAGTTTTTGTTTCGTCAATTCATTGGTGAAGTCTAAGTCACGTTCACATGAGATACCACCTGAGATGCCACATTCTTTTTGTCACCACAAACCATTTGCTCCCCCTAAATATGTGCATTGATATACAAAAGAATTTAGCACATATGGGAGAGCTTACATTTAAGTCCAAAACATCACATTTTTATCAGATTGCATATTTAAATCACATTCTCTCCCCCGATAAAAAATTTCAAACCTTTTGAGATTTTGTGATCCTAATTGATTTAAATAAGTTTAGAAAAACATGGGAGAAAATGTGGTCAGGTTTAATATGAGCTGATAATGGAACAGTACGATGCTCCCCCTCAATCTATGAGGGAGAATGTTAGTGTCAGGTATGACAGGTTTGGAAGATTTGAATTTAACAAAAAATCATACACTGACACATAACAACCACATTTTATTCACTGCTTATTATGTACAAAGTGACATGTTTTGATGTTATAGAATTTTGAAATCATCACTCTCCCCCTCAATCGATGACCCGTCTTCTATTTAAATAGTTGTAGTCATTGAATGAGTGATAGATTTTTTTATGAAAAGTTCAATTCTGATTGATATTCAAAAATCATGGTACCACCAAGTTTAGCACAAATACTTTCCTGAAGAATCATAGATGGAAAAGTATCTGTGATGTAAAGAAGACTTCTCTTCTTATACACGAAATGATGCACTGAAGCGTAATCCGTACCCGGGGTGAACTTCACCCAGTGGGAGGAACAACCGTCTTTTTGGCGACGTGCTTTCCTCATTTTGAAAAACGGGTTGCATATATGAAGTAATAGCAAGCCATTTAGGCATGTTTTGAAAACTTTTTGAACCTCTGCTCGAACTTCATTTAAAGACCCGTGTCATTATTGAATGATATTTCTAGGACCGTAAATGTTATCGATACCAAAAGACATGCCTTGAAAAACTATTTTTGGGATTTTCTATTTTTTTTTTTAATGGTTTTTGTAGGTTTAAGATAAGTACAACGTGGAAAATCTTTTTGAGTTTTTATGATTTATATATATATAGAGGATACATGAAGAATTACCACCTCTATTCTTCCTTAGATAGATAAGAGTTCAATCAGATCGTTTTCCGCCAAATGGTATCGGATGTCCATGTGAATCAAAGTAGCACCATTTGGCATAGGTTTGTAGTTGGCTTCTTGTCGAAACAGGTCTAGAAGAATTGCTAATTACATTCTCCAATGGGTGAGCCTTTGACCACTTACTGATATAATGAAACGATTGATTGAGCTGATGAGAATCTGATCGAATAACCCTTTGTGAAGATGATTCTCCAGAACTCGGGTCTGGAGTAAGATAATGGAGGAGGGGTTCATTATCAATCTCGGGAAGTAGAATTCCATGAATTTGTTCTTCAACACCTTGATGAATGACTAGAGATATAATTTCATGAGTTGTTGGAGAAGTACTAACAGATGGTACTTCTTGAACCATTGTGGTTCAAGAAGGAGTACCGGTTGTATCAGCAGATATATGTGCATCAGCGGGAAACATAGGAGATACAACACTTGATGAAGCTGAAAGTATTCTTCAAACCAATGGTTGAAACAATATATCTTCTTTCTTCATGGAAGGTGGAACATATAGTGTTGAAGAAGCTTGGTTTGCATGACTTCTGAAGTGATGTATTCAGGAGCCGTATGACCATTTCTCAAACATCAATCAACATGTAGTTTATTCACCCCTTCTCCCCATCAAAAATTGCATATGACTGCCATTTTTGATTGAATGAGTGAATAAGAATACCATCAACGGTAAGTAGATCCACTTGATTACTGACATTTTGTTTATTCACCCTTCTGCCCCTAAAAAATTGCATATGACTGCCATTTTTGATTGAATGAGTGAATAAGAATACAATCAACGGTAAGTAAATCCACTTGATGACTGAAATTTAGTTTATTCGTACTTCTCCCCCTCAAAAATTGCATATGAGATTGCCATTTTTGATAGAACAAGTGAATAAGAATATACTCCAATGTACGTTGATCCACTTGATGACTGAATGAGCATGGGAAGAGCATGAAGCTTGTTGATGAGAATGGTCATAAACAAGAAAATTTCTCTTCTTCCGAAGATAAAGCGCACTTAAGCGTACACCTTTCTTTTCTTTGAGGAACGGGGCCTGGAGTGTTTTCAGCAGACGCCATTATGTTGACATTGAGGCCCGATGCTTGAACTGCAGTGTTCAAACGTCATTGTCGTTGAAGAACGAGGCTTGAACTGATGTGTTCAAACGTCATTGTCGTTGAAGAACGAGACTTGAACTGATGTGTTCAAACGTCATTGTTATTGAAGAACGAGGCTTGAAGTGATGTGTTCAAACGTCATCTGTGATTTCCCCTCATATGTAGTGAGCAGCCTGAGTCCAAATGTCAAAGGACGGTCTGAATGACCTGCATTTGAAAACAGAAGAAAATAGAGAGTTTGGAGCGCCGGATCCCCAATTTAAGTTGGGGTCCAGTTGATTAGTGGGTCCCGTTGCTTTCCAAGTTTGCTTGATATGCTTGGATTTCCAAACTTGCTTGACAGGGATTTTGTTGGATGACTTTAAAAATTTCTCAACACATTTATCATGATTACCCAAAATTAAACAATCATTACATGTTTTGCAAAGTGAATTAGGAGTTGAATTATGATTCCGTTTGTTCAAATCTAGCTTATTGTTCCTCATGTGGTCTTCTACTTTCTTCTTAGGAACACTTTTAGCTGGTGAAGTCCTATAATTCTTTATATCTCTCATAGGTTTTGACTCACTAGCTTTAGTGTCTCTGTTAACTCTTGTAGAAGGACTGATCGGAATCTTAGTCTTTTTCACTTTCAGTTGCTGAACATGTTTTGATGTGTTGGGATCTGAAGTTTCCAAGGGTGCCTCAAAGGTTACATGCTTGTTCTTAGTCATTGAGGATGATGCAATAAATCTATCTCGCTTGCTGTCAGTGTTAGGACATGTGCCAATGACGTATTCTAAGAGTTCCTGAGATCGTTTAGTGAGGAAGCAAGCATCTACAACTGCACTATCAAGTGGTTTATCTATCCTATCCTCTTCTACAATCTCACGAAGGGTATCAAGGCTATCCTTAAGGTGAGTGAGATATACTTGATGAGCAGACCTATTGTTCCTAAGGGGAAGCGGAATAGGCACAACCTCAACTGCATACTTTCTACAAGCAGAAACCTTTGGAGCAACATTATCACTAGTGATGATTGGCATTTTCCCTTTCACCTGAGTCTTTAGATTCTCAATCTCATTTAGCAAAGAAGTTATCTTTTCATTGTGATTATTACGCGTGACTTTAATCGAGTCATATAACTCTTTGTAATGCTGGTTGATTTTTGAATTTTCAGCTTGAAAACACTCATTTTCATATTGTAATTTATTGATGGTGTCTTGATAGTGAAAATTCTGACAATCTGAAGACGATGGTTTATGGGTGCCCATCACATCACTCCTATTTGATTTTAATTGGGCAATTTGGGCCCTCAATTTTCAAATCGTGTTAGTGTGAGCTTGAATTTTTTCATCTCGTTTGCTTAATTCAAAATATGCATCAAATTCAGGAGCATCCAAAGATGTTTTGGCATTTGAGATTTTAACTCTTTCTTCTAAATGTTGATATTTTAATTGCAAATTAAGATTATCAACCTCTAGTTTTGAAAAATGCCTGACCATGTTATCATGGTCATCGTTTTGGATTTTCTCATGCAATTTTAAATTCTCCCCCTCAAGCTCAACAACACGATTCTGGGAAACATTCAATACAATAGACAACTCATGAAATTGACAAGCAGTTAATGCAGCATCAGTAGCAGTATAAAATACATCTTGTGCAATACATCTAGCAATCAAATTCAGCAGCAGTATAAAATACACGTTTATCTGTTGTACATCATTGGGAATCTTGTGTTTGTCAATCATGTCGTACAATTTGAGTACCTCAGCTATGAATGAATCTGAAGTGTTAGACATGATGCTAACGTGCACGGGATTTTACAATTCTATGATTTAAACCGAGAAATAGATTCTTTCGCGGGATTTTACAAAATCAAGAAAAAACCGTGAATCGATAATTGATATGTGTTATGATAACTGTTGGATCGACACAATGATTAGTGATTGTGTGTTAGGAGTGATGATCGTTTGATAAACTAGGTAATATGTTGTTAAGTTGTGATTTGGTTTGGTTGATGCAAGTTATTATGGTGAAATTTTGGTCTGGAAACTTAAAACCTAAATAACTTCATTTTGGAGCGATTTCAGGCTTTGAAAGTTGGGTTGAATGAATAAAATTTGGTCTGGAAACTTAAAACCTAAATAACTTCATTTTGGAGCGATTTCAGGCTTTGAAAGTTGGGTTGAATGAATAAATTTTTTCAACGTGTCCTTCTCCTCGGTCTCACGGTCGTTTTGATAGGTAATTCACTGAAAATGGAGTTACGGTTCAAAAGTTATGGCCGTTTGAAGTTTTCACGTTAAAAGTCAAACCGTAGGATCTTTAGTCAAACCGCAACTGATCAACTCGCAACAAGTCAAATCGCAATTAATCAAATCGAAACAAGTCAAATCGCAACTAACAAAATCGCAATAAGACAAATCGCAGCTAACCAAATTGCAATAAGTCAAATCGCTAGTATCAACTCGCAATGTCAAATCGCAACTGGTCAAATCGCAATCAGTCAAATCGCAACTAGTCAAATCGCAAAGATCAAATCGCAGGCTTACTCAAATCGCAGACTCACTCAAATCGCAGGCTCACTCAAATAGCAGGCTTAAAAATACCCAAATTGCAAGGATCAAATCGCAAATCACAATAGGACAAAACTGTCACTTTCTTGCGATTTGTCTTTTTTCCCTTTTTAAGTAAAACGCCAAATCGCATCACCAAATCGCAACCCAATAACACTTAACTTAACACAAATCGCAACGATGAAACTCTTTTCCGAGAGTCAAATCGCAAAAAAGAAAAAACTTTAAACACCACACGAATTGACTTAAACACGCCACTAAATTGATAGAACAATCTCTCTAAACACCAAACTAAGCTCAAATAACAATACTAATCATGAAAGTACAAACATCTCACAATACTAACCACAAACAAGATCAAACAAAGGTGTTTTTGATGAAAACAAGTCGAACCAAAGAAAACACACAAAAACCAATAAGAAATACGATTTAACCACACACCAAAAGATCAAACCAAGGCTCTTGATACCATTTGTAAGTAATAATATATCACAACTCGTATGGTTCTTGTGGTTATGTGCCGAATTTAGAGAGAAACAAGAGAGAGAAGTGGAACCTTGAGAGAGAAAGTGTAATATGTTAGATTTAGATGAAGTGAAGGTCCAACCCTTCCCACACATGGGAAGGGGTATTTATACTACTAACCTATTTTCCCCATGTGGGCTGTGGAGTGAGCTGACAGTGGGTAAAGACCCGACCCAACTCCACAAATACAAATATAACTAAACTAATACTAATAATACTAATAATCCTACGAGCTACATAAATGCTAAATAGATACTCGGGGTGATCGAGTCTTTCATATGAATATTTATATTCCTAACAATACTCTTATTTAATATATAATTAAAATTAAATATTTTTATAAAATTAACTAATTTAACTTAATATAAATATTTTTATTTAATATGTGTTAGCATTTAAATTTAATATTGAAGTGATGGTCATTTGTATCATATTTACTTTATAATGTGTGTCGAACCATATGTAGTAGAATAGTATAAATAGGCTTTGTGTTGGACCAAGCTAGTGTGTAATAAGAAAAGTCCATGTATTGATTTGAAAAGTCCAAGTCCAACACAAGCCCATCAAGCCCAAGAGAAAGCCTCTTTGGGCATCCCATCTCTTGTTTAAATACCACACTCTCACCTCAAATTATGTGTGCCTCAAAGTAGAGTATAGGTGAGAGTGTGTGTAGTCTCTAAGTGTGTTTGTTATTTTACTTTCCAAGTTTAATAAACATTCGACCAAGTTTTCTTATATACGATCCATACATCTTTCATCTTTATTTCTATTGTTGAGTGTCACGTTCTTATTAAAGTAGTATTAGTTGTAGTGATAAAGGTAGATTCATAGCTTATCAAGTGGTATCAAAGCGCCATACATCGAAATAGTATCTAGTGTGTTCGTTTTTCTTATCACAATCTATAAAAGTTGCGTCTTTTGTCCTTAAAACGTGTACAGTTGTGATTAATATTGTGGTTTTAAGCAAGTTTTTAGGATAAAGATGGTAGCTTTTTAGTTTTACGTGCATGTTTTGATTAAATGTTGAAGCTTTTTTATTTTTACGAGAGTTTTGAAGTTAAAAGTTGTAACTTTCTTAGTTTTTACGAGTTATTTTGCAAGTTTTGGTAAAAAGTTGTAATCTTTGGTGTCGAAAAATTGAGAATACAAAATATTGGCGACAAAAGGATTAAGATTTATTTGTTTACACGAGATTTTGAAGTTTTGATCGAGAAAAAAAAAAGTACTACAAAAGTTGCGTTTCGGCTTTTTATCAATTTCTTGTATAAGAAGTTTGATAAAAAAGGAGCTACATCGACTTTGAAAAATAGGATTTCTTGTATAAGAATTCCTATAGAAAAAGGTTTATAGGAATTGTAAATTCTATAGGAATTGTAAATTCTATAGAAATTGTACTCCTTATCGCAAATCTGGTTGGAACCTTTATTGCAATTCTGGTCAGATTCGTTCTATCGCAATTGTGGAAAAAGTCAACTCTATCGCAAACCTTGGTCAACACCTTTTATCGCAATTGTCTCCATCAGACTGTTATCGCAATTGTCCAAGAGATTTTATCGCAATTGTCCAAGCTTTCGCAGTTGTTTCTCAGACAAGGCTATCGCAATTGTTTCTCGGACAGCGCTATCGCAATTGTTTCTCGGACAAGGCTATCGCAATTGTCATAAATTGTCTCAACTTAAATAAACTTTTCTAAATTCGATTTGAATCTAATTTCTACAACATCAAAGATCGCGGACACGGTATTCTCTCGCTTGTATAAGTGTGACGAATACTTCGACAAAGGAATATGTACTAGTTTGTATAAATTAGTTAGATCGTTTATATAAATTTCCAATTTATATAAATTGCATAATTCTATATAAATTGAAATTTTGCCATAATTTGTATAAATTTTTGTGTAAATTGAAATTTTTATAGAAATTGTCATTTTATCTAAATTGTAATTTACATAACTTTGTCGAATTTGTGAACTTTTGATTTTGTCTAAATTATAGTCTAGTCAAATTTAGTAACTTTATTTAAATTGATACGTTTATCTAAATTGCCATAGTTAATCTAAATTGCAAGTAACCTCAAACGATCATCAACGAAGGACCAAGACTTTAAAACATCAACTGAGTTTAACCTTCAACAACCACAACTCCTATTTCGTTGCAACGATCCTGAATCAACTTTATCATACAACATCATCAATGGCAACTCAACAAGACATCCATGCAGCTGGTGCTGAAAACCGTCCTCCAATGCTTGAAAAAGGTGGTTATCTTCCATGGACGAGTCGTATGATTCGATATATCAAAAGCAAACCTAATGGTCAAGGTAGACTTCTGCTCAACTCCATCCAGAAAGGACCATTCAAGCCTCGTCAGATTCAAGAAGCTGATGACTTAGCAATGCACTTGATTTAACTTGGTTTACCACGAGAAATCTTTGCTGCTGTTGACAGTTGTGAAACTGCTTATGATATGTGGGAACGAGTTCGCAGGCTTTGTCATGGCACAGAAATTGGACAACAAGATATTGAAAACAAGCTTCTAACTGAATGGGAGAAGTTCACATCCACTCCAGCTGAACCAATTGAATCTTACTACACAAGGTTTTGCACTCTAATGAATGAGCTGATCAGGAACAAGTTGACACCAAAACCAATTGTTCAAAACATCAAGTTCATCAACAATTTACCAAAAGAATGGGGACGGTATGTCACAATTGTTAACCAAACAAAGAACCTTCATGAGGCAAACTATGATTAGCTATATGATTTCCTTAAGCAAAACCAGAAAGTGGCAGATGAGGTAAGGAAAGAGAAATTAGCTAAGAAACATGATCCTCTTGCACTCATTGCTCAGACACCAACACCTACAACAGTGAATACACAACCATCATCATCTTCCACTCAGAACTACATGCAACAACAAGTCACTCCACAAACTGCTGTCATACCACAACAACAGTTCTAGCCACAACAACAAGTCATTCCACAACAAAAGTATCCAACATTCTAAGAACCAGAAGTCAATGACCAAGATGAAGCTATTGCTGTTATGACACATGCATTTGCCTTAATGTCAAAAGCATTCTAAGGACGCTATTCCACACCTACCAACAACAATCAAAGGATCTCATCAAACACTTGCAACAGGCAGATTGCACAGCCGAGTTTTAATATGGGTCAGCAAGGACAAATGATTGGAGGTTATGAGAATCACCAGGGATATGCTCCTAGATATCAGATGGGTAATCAAGGGCAGTATGCAGGGAATCAGATGGGTCAAGTTGTTGGAAATCAAAGGGGTCAGAATGTTGGGAATCAGAATGTTGGTAATCAGTTTGGGAATGTTGCTCCAGTTGCTGGGAATGTTGGAAATGTGAATCAAAGAAATTTGTTAAAGTGTTTCAACTGTCAGGGAGTCGGTCATATGGCAAGGAACTGTCCCAGCAGGCCAAAAAAGAAAGATCTTGAGTATCTACAAAAAGCAGTGCTGTTGGCTTAGAAGGAAAAGGCAGGATTACAGTTGAATGCAGAAGAGCATGACTTCATGGATCTTATGGACGATATGGAAGACCTTGAAGACATTGATGCCTACTGCATTTTCATGGCAAATCTTCAGGAGGCTAAATATGACACGGATTCTGAAGCACCTCCTGCTTATGATGCCAATGGAATCTCTGAGGTACCACCATATGCTACATGTCACAATAATGAAATATTTGATATGTCACCTCAGAATGAACAGCATCTTGCGACTCCTGCAACCACTTACGATACATATATGGACACGCCAAGTTGTTGCAATATTAATTTGGTAACTCCAGATATGGATCCTAATGGAGGCTTCGAGTCACAGCATACTGAGAATGAAGAGGAAACATGTGCTTTATTTGAATCATTATTTCAAAATTGTAGTATTGAAATTGAAAAGGTCAAACAGATCAATCGCGATGTTAAGGCCGCGAATGAAAAATTGACCGCTGAGCTTGAGAGATATAAGGTGAATGAACAAGCTTTTGAATTTAATAACAAACGACAGTAAGAATTAGAAATTGGTTATAGAGATTCCGTTTTAAGAGAAAAACATTTGCAAATCAAATATGATACACTCGATGTTAATTTGAACATGAAAATTAAATCCTTAAACACAGAAATTTCAGAATTAACCAACCAACTTTCTAAACAAAAATCAACTTGTTCTGATCTTGAAAAAGAAAAGAAAGAGTTGAATGCACGGTTTTCAAAACGAGAAAATGATCTTCTTGATGAAATCATCGACAAACAAGAAACCATTAAAAAGTTAGAAAATCTGCTTGTAAAGACGAGTCATTCTATACAAACAATTAACATGCTAATTAACGATCCAAACCCGCTTTTATATACAATGAGGAAAATGGCTGTCGGTTGTGAAAACCCTTATCATCTCAAGAAAGCTCAGCAAGAACAGAATGTGTTATATAATGGTAGTATGCTAAATGATAAACATGATCCTCCCGAAGTTCGGGATTCTTTTGAAACGATTGAGCTTGCCGAAGAGAGTAGAATCAAAATGACACAAATGAACCTAGAAATTAAACCAATTGATTATAACAAGCTTAACACAATTTCTGGAGTACATTTGGTTCAAAAAGAGTCAGCAATGTTTTTCAAAAAACCAGTTGTTGTTTCAAAACGAAAAGTTGTTTCAAAACATCTTTCTAACATCGAACAAATGTCCTCTAATAACACTTTTAACACAAGTGACGCTAGAAGATATTTGGATGATCTTAAAAAGAAAGTTGAAACGCTTCAAATGATTGTGGCATCCAAAACAAATCTTAAATTCAACAACTGGTATTCAAGTTTTCATACAGAACAGAAAAAGATGTTTGAAACATAAATTACTCCTACATTAACTGCAATTCATGCAAGAGTAATCCATGTTGAAAATGCAATTTTAAAAGAAACAGCCGACTTTGTCAAGGACCACAAAACCCTGGTAAAGGAAGCAAATGAAAACATTGAACACATCAAAGTTTTGGAAAAACACAATGACACTCTCTTCGAAATAGCTCTGTCAACTGATATTATGTCCATAATTTACCAAACATATTATGCGGAAGACAATGAAAGACTTCGAGCTGAGACTTCTAAAATTGTTTTAAAATATGAAAATGCGCTTGCTAAGCTTGAAAAGGAAAATGTAACATATTTTAAACAACTTGATCGGAAAAAAGAAGAATGCAAGTATGACAAATTTTCGTATGAACGTGCTTACAAAAACATGAAAGAGCAAAATGATCAATTGAAGTCTCAGCTGGAGAGTCAAAAAGGGAAGGGTGAGGAAATTAAGGTTGCAAAACCAAAAATGTCAATTTCTCAATGTGTTCCAACACCCTTGCCAAAGGAAAATGAGAAAGGAAAAGGGAAATCTGTTATCGAAACATCAAATGTGATAGCACCTGGCCTTTATAGGATTAGTCCCACTATTGCGTCTACCTCTAGATCTAAAACATATAGGGCGATTGACAAAAGTGTGAAAGATAATCCAAAAGAGACTAGGAATGCTAATACAAATTCAAAGGACAACGAGATAAATCCTAATGTGTGTGCCTTACCTTCTACAGGAGTAGAAAGTACCTCTAGGAGCAGCAGACTAAAGCCTAGGAGCAATACAAGGAACAATAGAGTCTCGCCTGCCTCTGAGAGTGAAAGCAAGAATTAAACAGAAGAAGTAGAAGAACACCCTAGGACTTTAATGTTAAGAGTATTGTTTCTAGTGCATGTAATGACTCTGTTTGTTTAATGTGTAAGAAATTGTTATCTGAAAATGCTTGTGATGATATTGTTTCTAATAATGCGAATGTGAATGCTATGCCTGAACAGAAAGATGTTCCTTCAGGAACTAGTGCTAAGACTAGATATATTCAAAGACTTATTGCAAAATCTAGGAAAACCACTAGTAGAATATTGCCTAGGAACTATCTTAAGTTATGCATGTGGATACCAATGGGTATAGAATTCACTTTAGTAAATGGTAAATTAATGGCTCCAAAAGAACCAGTAAAAACCGTCTATGAATGTGATTCTTCTGTTACCCCTAACCCCATGGAACCAAATGATAAACAGTTTCCAAATACACAATCTTCTATTATTGGCAGGTTATCGAAATATGTATTTTGATCATCGACTCGGGTTGCTCCAAGCACATGACCGGGAATCTGAAGCTGCTGATCAACTTTGTATTGAAGTTCATGGGCACTGTTCGGTTTGGAAATGATCATGTAGCAGCTATTCTGGGTTATGGAGATCTTCAGTTTGGGAATTTCTTAGTCACTCGGGTTTACAATGTCGAAGGGTTGGGACACAATCTATTTTCAGATGGACAGTTTTGCGATGCAGATTTAGAGATTGCATTTAGGAGAAACACTTGCTTCGTTAGGAACTTGATTGGAGATGATCTCTTAATCGGAAATCGTGGAACCAATCTTTATGCTATCGACATCAACTAAATGGCCTCTTCATCACCAATTTGTCTCATGACACGAGCTGAAAAAACTAAGTCCTGGTTGTGGCACAGACGTTTATCCCATCTCAACTTCGACACCTTAACAAAGCTAGCCAAATACGACATCGTCACCGGTCTCCCTAAATTCAAACACACCAAAGATCACTTATGTCCATCCTGTGAGCAAGGCAAAAGCAAAAGAGCAACTTATAAACCTAAAACCATTCCCAGTTCGGTTGATAAGTTACATCTATTACATATGGACTTATGTGGCCCAATGAGAGTTGAGAGTATCAATGGGAAGAAGTATATTATTGTTATCGTCGATGACTATTCAAGATATACATGGGTAAAGTTTCTGAGGTCAAAAGACGAAGCACCAGGCATCATCATCATCTTTTTGAAGCGAATTCAAGTCTTACTTCAAGCTCCAGTTAGGATCGTAAGAACAGACAATGGCACGGAATTCACAAATCAGGAGTTAAGAACATATTTTGAAGATACTGGAATTACTCACCAAACATCAGTTGTTAGAACTCCACAGCAGAATTGGGTAGTTGAAAGAAGAAATAGAACTCTTGTGGAAGCTGCTCGCACAATGCTGATTTATTCCAGTGCACCGTTATTCATATGGGCTAATGCTGTTGCCACTGCATGTTTTACTCAGAACCGATCCCTTATCCATCCAAGATTCAAGAAAACCCCTTACGAATTAGTGAACAACAGAAAACCCGACATCTCTTACCTTCTTGTATTTGGCGCTCTGTGCTATCCTACGAATGACAGAGAGGATCTGGGGAAACTGAAAGCTAAGGGTGATATTGGAATCTTCATTGGTTATTCAGATAACTCGAGGGCATTCAGGGTGTATAACAAGAGAACAAAAAGGATTATGGAGACGATGAATGTGAAATTTGGTGAAATTTCACAAATGGATTCTGTGAGACTCGCTCTAGAACCCGCGCATAACCCGATGGCTTCTAATCATACCAGATTAGGACCCACACCAAACAGTCAAACTTATGGACATATTAGTTCAGGACTCGTACCACAAGGAGCTCAGTCAACTACTACTGACAAACCAACCAATCAAGAACTGGACACTTTCTTCGAGTTTATGTATGATGAGTACTATGGTGGAGCTTCGACAAATGCATCACAACAACGTTCCGCTGCACCTGCCCAAAATCATCAACCACCACCACCACCGCAAGATGCATCAACAACATTCGAAGGTGACGCACCAACTCCCTCAACGTCATCAACATCTACTCCAGCAACTCCAGTAATTGAGATTGTGTTACCAAGAGTTGATGAGCAAAACCACGATTCACCAATTCAAGAAGAACAACAACAAAACGATGCTGTGTTAGAAGAAGAACCATTTGAAAACCCATTTGCAACAGAATCTGCTGAATCTTCTTCTAGGTTACAAGAACCATCCAACACGCATTCGTCAAATCCAAGGTACCCTTCAACGTTACAGTGGACTAAAGACCATTCAATAGATCACGTTATTGGTGAACCTTCAAGGCCAGTACAGACGAGAAGACAACTCGCCACCGATTGCGACATGTGCATCTACGTCTGCTCAGTTAGTCTTAAAGAGCCAAAGAACATTCGGGAAGCGATGGCAGACAATGCATGGATTGAAGCGATGCAGGAAGAACTTCTCCAATATCAATTACATGACACTTGGGATTTAGTGCCAAGACCAATTAACAAACTTATCATTGATCTTAAGTGGTTATGGAAGAATAAAAAGGATGAAGAGATGACTGTAATTCACAACAAAGCTCGTCTCGTGGCTAAGGGATTTAGACAGGAAGAAGGAATTGATTTTGATGAGTCATTCGCGCCAATAGCAAGGCTTGAGGCAGTCAGGATCTTCTTAGCATATACAACTCACAAAAACATCACGGTCTATCAGATAGATATCAAGACAGCATTCTTGAATGGAACTCTGATAGAAGAGGTGTACGTGAGTCAGCCAGATGGATTCGTTGACAACGATCATCCAGAATACGTCTACAAGCTAAAGAAAGCTATCTATGATTTGAAACAAGCCCCAAGGGCGTGGTATGACGAGTTATCATCTTTCTTACTTCAAAGTAATTTCACCAAAGGAACAATTGACCCAAACTTGTTTACCAAAAAATTCAAAGATGACATTTTGATTGTTCAGATTTACGTGGACGACATAATTTTTGGGTCCACTAATCCTAAACATTCAAAACATTTTGAAAATCTCATGAAAAGCAAATTTGAAATGTCCATGATGGGGGAATTAAAATTCTTTCTTGGTTTACAAATTCATCAAACCTCACGTGGTATTTTTATTAATCAGGCTAAATATACTATTGAGATTTTAAAGAAACATGGAATGGAAAATTATGACTCTGTTGGTACACCAATGGTCACTTCACCAAAAATAGGAGCTGATTTATATGGGAAACCCATGGATCTGAAGAAATATCAGAGCATGATTGGGTCTCTCATGTACTTAACTACTAGTCGACCCGATATACATTTTGCTGTTTGTTTATCAGCACGGTTTCAGGCAAGGACTACCGAACTGCACCTCTAAGAGATTTAACGGATCTTTTGATACCTACGAAGAACCATTAACATGGGACTTTGGTATCAGAAGGATTCGGAGTTTACACTAACAGCCTTTTCAGATGCCGACCATGCTGGATGCCAAGTTACCGCAAAAAGTACATCCGGGGGAGCATAATTTTTGGGAGAAAAGCTAGTAGGCTGGTCATCAAGGAAACAAGATTGTACTGCGTTATCAACTGCTGAAGCCGAGTATGTGTCTCTATCTACGTGTTGTGCCCAAGTTCTATGGATGCGGACACAACTCACAGATTATGGCCTCTCTTTCGATCGCATTCCTATCTATTGTGACTCGAAAAGTGCCATAGCCATCTCCAGTGCAACACTCGAATACCAAGCATATTAGAGTCCGCTATCACTTCATAAAGGAACACGTAGAAGAGGGTATTGTTGAATTATTTTTCGTAAAGACTGAATACCAACTCGCCAATCTATTTACTAAAGCCCTTCCAAAAGAGAGGTTTGATAACTTAGTTCGACTAATTGGCATGCGAAGCCTAACTCCCAAAGAGTTAGAAAGTCTTCTCGAAACTTCTTGAAATTTTATCTCAAAAGCTTCGCTGTAAATATTTTTGAAAAAAAGAAAATACAAAATTTGAAAAACCAACAAAAAGAAAATACAAAATTTGAAAAACCAACAAAAAAAAAATACAAAAATATAAAATTTTCAAAAATACAAAAACAATATAAAATCAAAAAACCAAAAATACTCTTCTAACGAAATGTCTCTCGTATAATCAATATTCTGTACGTATCGAGAAATGTCATTCAACAATAATACGGACATGTACAAATGCTTGAGCGAGAGTTCATTTAAAATGTTTTCTAAAACATGTCGTTTCTCAAAAATTTCTTCACAACGGCTTTCTATATTTCAGTACGAAACCCGCGTTACATTGATGACTTCTGATTATATCTGATCAAGACTCGCAATGTTAATGGCAAATTAAAAAATTCTTGAGCACATGATCAAGATTTTTCAAAAAGATTTTTCAAAATCTTTCTCCAAATTCTGTGCTCAAGATTCTTCAAAAAGATAACTCCCTCTATACCCTTAAATTGATTTTAAACTCAAATATTTAAAACATATATGCTTTCTTTAAGGGGGAGTATAAAATGAAAAAACAAAATTTTCCAAATCATGCTAAAATGATGCGTCTATCTCTCCAAAAAGCTCTCATTTAAATCAGTTGATATAAAAAATATCACTACATGCTATTTTTGAGGGGGAGAAGACGTGAGTAAAATGTGATCAAAAAGTCTAAAGATCGTGGATTGAATCTCAATAAGAGCTCGACTTAGTATGAACCCTCGAATTGACGAAAATCAAATGTCTGTAATTGAAAAGACTTGTCCGAGACGGGTTGAAGAATGAAAAAGAAAAGTTTAATGAAAGAAGGAGTAAATGAGAAAGGGAAAGAAGGGGTTGAAGAATGAAAAAGAAAAGTTTAATGAAAGCGTGAAAAGAAATAGCCCTCTATGAAAACTTAGGGCATAAACCGGGTCAATACATCTGCTATCGGTATTCACTAAGGTGATACTAATATTGAAGACAATACGTCATGGACCCAGTGACGCGTTGCACCACCCCTCCTAGCCACTCAGATATCTCTCAAAAGATATTTGTTTCATTTCTCACGGAGAACACTACATAATCTATCGGCCTCTCATTCCGAGATGAGTTGATATTGAAAAGGTGGCACTCTGCTCCATGCCTCCGACTACTAAAGCCAAAATGCACATTATCGAGTATAGAGCCATGAGATTCATCAAAAATCTCTTAGGAACACTTTCCATATAATACCCTTGTGTTCACTAATAAGGACACATGGTGTACAAGAGTCTTAATGAGATCTTCGGATCATGCCATTTATATCATGATGGTTACTATGCTTCAAACGGTCTACAGTCGTGGGGTGATCTCCAGCGACTCACTGAATCGTGGGTGCACTTCGGTGTGTCCGTGTAAGCCCTTTCGGGGGTATCTGATTCAGAACGGCATTGGTACAGATTAGAGAAAGTTTTCACATTATGCTGTTAACAATCTCGAAATCTGAACCTGTAAGCGCTGGACGATTTATTGCTAACTGTTTTATGCAGGTACTAACAAAAATCCATCAACCATCATCAGATATATCAATCATCTTCACCTCAACATACTCATACTTATGAAGATCATCCTCAACAAAGCTCAAGTATAAAAGTTCAAGACAAAAGGATCAAGTTAAAGACAAAGTGTAACGACAAAGTCAAAAAGCTAATCAAGATGTCAAGAACAAGTTCATATATCAAATGAGGAAAGAATAAGGGGAGATTGTTAGCATAAGTATGAAGTTAACAATGTGTGAGTATGTTGGAGGACACGACGCATAAACACATGAAGATGTTGATCAAGGCAAGAAGAACCAAAAAGTCGATTACTTTGAAGATCAAATAGCCTGAGAGAACAGAAGAAGGAAGACTATTCTACATCGACACACAAAGTTCAAGACATTAAAGACAAAAGACCTATCACCGGGAGCATCATTGAAATGACCATCCCTTAGGGGGAGATTGTTAGCATTTAAATTTAATATTGAAGTGATGGTCATTTGTATCATATTTACTTTATAATGTATATCAAACCATATGTAGTAGAATAGTATAAGTAGGCTTTGTGTTGGACCAAGCTAGTGTGTAATAAGAAAAGTCCATGTTTTGATTAGAAAAGTCCAAGTCCAACACAAGCCCACCAAGCCCAAGAGAAAGCCTCTTAGGGCGTCCAATCGCTTGTTTAAATACCACACTCTCACCTCAAATTGTGTGTGCCTCAAAGTAGAGTATATGTGAGAGTGTGTGTAGTCTCTAAGTGTGTTTGTTATTTTACTTTCCAAGTTTAATAAACATTCGACCAAGTTTTCTTATATACGATCCATACATCTTTCATCTTTATTTCTATTGTTGAGTGTCACGTTCTTATTAAAGTAGTATTAGTTGTAGTGATAAAGGTAGATTCATAGCTTATCAATATGTAATTAAAATTAAATACTTTTATAAAATTAACTAATTTAATTAAATAAAAATACTTTTATTTAATATATAATTAAAATTAAATACTTTTATAAAATTAACTAATTTAATTTAATATAAATACTTTTATTTAATATATAGTTAAAATTAAATATTTTATTTAATATATAATTAAAATTAAATACTTTATATTTAATATATAATAAAAATTAAATACTTTTATAAAATTAAATTATTTTATTTAATATATCAATAAAATTAAATACTTTTATTTAATACTAATACTATAATTGGTATTGTATTAGTTTACGACGTGGCATCTCCGATGGTTTATGATCGTACAATAAATTGCACTACTAGGCCTTGCGATGGTGATCGAAATGGGGGTTATGTTGATGCGCCAAGCTTATTGATAACATGAAATAAGAAATACAAACACACTATATTAAGTGATTGCGCAGGGGGTTGGCCCTGCGAATCCCCTCCGGCGTGTGAATAAGTTTATGATATGGTAAATATGTACGCTTAAGAGGATATGTTTGTGTTTAGTGAATGTACCATACTCAATAACCCGTCCAAGCTATTTATAGGAGAGGAAAATAGGTCTTGGAGAATTCCATGCTCAATCTGCGAAAACCATTGATGCGCTCCATCGAAGCTTTAAATTTATAAACAAGAATTACCGATTAACTAGGAAAACATTCGGGCAAGTATACCCTAGTCATATGTAGTATTGGGGTTGGTAAGTCAAGGTCGTCCCAAGCGACTTCGTTGCACTCAAGTGTCGTTTGTTTGTTTAAACAAGTAATAAGTTGATGGTTATGAATGTTACGGATCAAACCAACAAGAAAAGCAATATAAGAACAATAACACAAAGAACATACATGTTTGGATAAATAATCACATGGATATTAGGATGGTTAGTTTGGAAAACATATTATCAAAAGTAATCCTTACGACCTTTAGAACCAATAATAATTTAGTGTTTTATAAATCAAATATATATAAGCCTCAATCAAATGGTCATGTCATGAGCCTTATGCCTATAACAAGAAAGAATCCTTTCGAACTTTAGACTTTGATGTTATTAATTCGTGAAGTTTCATTTACTTGAAAAATGATTAGAACACATATTCAAAAGATGTCTTTCGACCCTTAATCTAAATTAAACGTTCACTTGTTATGTTTATTAAGTTTCTCATACAATCGTCACAAAGTACAAGACCAAAACATTCGTCGACTAATGAATTGAAATCAACCACTATTGAGAACCCTTTCGACATTTTGACTCAACAATGATTTATCAAGACAATAAACAAGACAAGTTCCAATTTAACCAAATATGATGTTATCATCATATTCCAAACAAACACTACAAATATCCAAACATCCCTTTATCACAAGTTATCATAATATCCAAACAAGTATACAAAACTATTCCATG
The DNA here is from genome assembly GCA_021014915.2 of Artemisia tridentata subsp. tridentata. Lineage (NCBI taxonomy): Eukaryota > Viridiplantae > Streptophyta > Magnoliopsida > Asterales > Asteraceae > Artemisia > Artemisia tridentata. Next base: position 15,291,322 of record CP139507.1, on the reverse strand, counting down.
GTTATTTCAATCAAACACCAAGATTCAACAATCATGGTAATCATAAACATCATGAAATATAAAAGTAACAAGGTTTACCCAAAGTATGAATTACAATAGGCAAAGGTAAAGGATTTATAGCAACATTCAAGCCTCCAATCAACTATACGCTTTCTACCAAGCCGAAAAATAATACCCAACACCTTCTTCCATGTGTTTGAGCTTTCTTCTGAAAATGGCAGAGGTTGGTGGTCTTTTGGGAGAGATAAGTTGGTGAAAATTCGTCCTTAAGGGTGGAGGGTAGAATTTCACAATGAAAACCAAGCCTAAGCACTCATATATATAGTAGAAATCAACCCTTAGCCTCTAAGTATGAAACTTGGGCATAAGTGTCATAAAATACCAGGAAATAGAGTAAATGGAGGTAAGTGATCGGGCTTGGGGCTTAATGACACTTAATAATGCATTTAAAATAACTTGGGAAGGTCAGATTGGTCCATCCGATCGGATACGGGACCATACCGATCGTATGGGGGAAAAAGTTAGCTCCATCCGAATCGGTTGGCGGCCAATACCGATCGGATCGAGCATTTTCCCCAGAAATGATAAACACGAAAGTTGTAGATCCTTCTCTCTTGGTTCCGTGGCCGCTTGAATCATCTAAATCCGAGTTCGTATGCTCAAATTATGGCCAAAATGGTGGAGGTGTGTCGGGAACAACGAGTCTTCCATTATTTCTTCGTTTTAGCTTCTTTTCTTCATTTCTTTTCTTCTTTTCCCTCTTGTGCTTTATTTTTGAGTCTTTGGAGTGACAACTTCATGACTTTATCTTCTCGAATATACTCCAAGAGACTCGCTTTTGTCGGGAATTCTTCGTATATGCATAAATCTTCGTTTATTGATCGTTTCTTTGTCTTTTTCTTGGTTTTCTTTGTCGTGAGCTTCCATGAACCTAAAATAGAAATTATACTTCATTAAGTACCATATGTTCATAAAAGTGATCAATATATATGCATAAAATTCACGATAACGCTCCTAAAAACATGTACAATTTGAGCATTATCAAATTCCCCCACACTTGAACTTTACTTGCCCTCAAGCAAATCTAGAAAAAGAAAAATCAAAATTCATACCTATATGACAAAACGAAAAGAAAATTTTAAAAATTTTGAAATATCGAAAAATATTTTTGGTTTTTTTTAATAAAAGAGAAAATGAGCTGTTAGCTTTTATAAAAAGTGATGGTCATTTGTGTTTTATTATTTTTTGTAAAAGTGTAGTTGTTTAATTAAAAGAATAGTCTATGGGCTTTTAGTTAAACTAATAGGTTAAAAGTTAGCCCAAAGAAAGCCCAAACCCACTTATGTTGTAACCCTATAAATACCCTCCAACGTCCTCATTTAAGAGGTTGGATAAGTGTGTGTTTTTAATATAGTTTCTCTCTCTAGTTTCTCTCACTAGAATTCCTTCACCACACTTCTCTCTTATACCTCTTATTGATTGTAGTTGTTAGATAAGGATTGATATAGTTATGACAATTGGCATCAGAGCTAACCTAGGGCGAATCGTGGTGTTTTGTGGTGAAAAAATGTAATTTTTGGAGTTTTTTCTCGGAAAAAGTACGTGTTTCTTTGAGAAAGTATGAATTTCTCCGAGTTAGGCTGAAGTTCTCCGAGCTAGCCTTGATAAAAATTCCAAGTAAGGATGAAAAATTCCGAGTAAGGAAGAAAAATTTCCGAGTTAGGCATTGTTTTTCCGAGCGAAGAATTTTCTAGTTAGGCATTGTTTCTCCGAGTAAGGAAGAAAAATATCTGAGTTAGGCATTGTTTTTCCGACCAAGGAATTTTCGAGTAAGAAGAAATTTCCGAGCAAGGAATTTTCGAGTAAGTAGAAATTTCCGAGTAAGGAATTTTGCGAGTAAGTATAAATTTCCGAGCAAGGACTTTTCGAGCAACTATGAATTTTCCGAGTAAGGATATCTTCCGAGTTAGACTTGCATCTTCCGAGTAAGGAGTTCCGAGCAAGGAAAACATCGAGTATGCCACAAAAAAAATTGAGTAAAATTTAATTTGTATGAGCGACATAACGTTCAATTTTTACTCAAAATTCAAATTATGGTACAATGGTGAAAATTTTGGCCCAAAATTCAAATTTTTAGGTCAAAATTCAAATTTTTTCGGTGAAATTTGGCGTAAAAATTTCTAAAACTCAAATTTTCCTAGTATCATTAAAATTGCATTTTATGGCATATTTCACACCAAAATCACATATGTTATTATTGGCCTACACCTTCAACATCACCACGTATAGCTTAAAAGATCTTGATCAAGATTCACAATCAAATGACAATTGCTAAATGTTGTATGTTATCAACTGTGACTACAAGGATGATTCATTATTACTTATTTGAAGTTGAAGTGGAATATCACAGGTACGTGTACTTAGTATCTTGAAGAAATCGGGGTTGGTTGGATGCATGATTCTTCGAGATCCTTGTTTGGGCACTCATGGGTATAGTGATTAAGTCTTGGGTTATCTAGTTTTCATAGGTCAAGGGGTGGATGGATGAAGACCTAGTCAACTATCACTTAAAAGAGATACGTTGTAGTACTCAGTGTCACACAAAGATGTGGATAATTCAAGAAAGGTTCATATACAGTTAAGGAAGGATGGATGGGTATATGAAACGACCTATACTTTAAGGAGTTACGTTGTAGTGCTCAGTATAGGTTCTTAGTCACACTATCGTGCAAGTTTAAGTCACAAGTTTGGGTTATTTTACTTCAGTCTCCAGTTCGTCATAGTGGGTTTTCTCCATCAGTAGTCACTACAAAAAGCCGTTGTTTTTTATACAGGGGGTTGATAAAGAGTTAGACATTTTAGATGGTATTATTAGTAGATTTGGCATATCGACATCTTCTCACGGACTATATGTTTAATGATAAAGTGCTTCCATTTAATACTTCACGTACACATCAATATGCTGATTCCGATAAATCGTAACCAGCAGGGGAGAGAAATATGTAAAATCCCGTGATGATGGACCCGTGATGATGGAACTATCCTGGAGAAAGAAAAGTGCATTTCTGGATCTTAATTGATTCTGGTGCTACGGTTTCAAGAAAAGGGCATTTCCGGATCTTAATTGATTCTGGTGCTACGGTTTCAACTTCGGGGGAGAGAAATCGTCCAACAAGTTACCTGTGACCAACGATATGGGTCAACTAGTTACTTTGGTTTTATCATTTCATGTGTACGTTACAGACTGCTTTCTCATATGAAAGATAACTGAGATGCATTTGGTGAAGATGAAGATGTTGATACTCTATTCCCTTGAACAAATTTGAAGAAGGTCGAGTCTACACTCTGTTCTTCATTTTCCGCTGCGTGTTAGAAGACTAAAGATGAAATGCATTTAAGTCACAAAAGACTTCTTCAAATTCATGGCAATCATCATAAAGGTTGTCAGTTTGGGGGAGAGCACTAATTAGGGGAGAGTGAAAAAGTCATAATTGATCCCTAATTAGATTTGCTCACATTGTTCTTCTGCAAGTAAAGAAATGGCAGCTGAGAAGAGTCTGCAAGCTGAACGAAGTAATGAAGTTTGAAGACAATTCTCATGTTTTGTATTGAATTTTACTTGTATGGAACGTTGTTGGCAATTCCCGTATAACATCACTTTGGGGAGAGATTGTTAGCCTTTAAAGTTATGTTATAGTCGGGAATTGCAATAGTAATTAAGTACAATGTCTAGTTTTGCCATTAATGTAAAGTTAGGCTTGTAAAATTATATAAATACCCTCCTAGTCTCAACTAGGAGGGTGGGATTCTCATTTGTTACTTGGAGGTGTGTGTGTTTTCTTTACTTTCTCTATCTAGAAAACATACACACCTCCCCCATTCAATAATCTAATTCTACCATGTTTAACCTTTATTTCGAGTTTTCCCGACCTCCTGAACAGGAATCTTGTTATTACATGAGCGCAAACTCCCCCACACTTAAGGGTTTGCTTGCCCTCAAGCAAATATTAAGAAAAATAGATCCCACATGGTGCATGAAAAATGATTATAAAAATTATGATGAAAATCTACCAAGTAAAAGTACAAGATACGATTCATCATTTTTAAGCGTTATGGTGAAAAACTGAGATGTATGACAATACCCATAGATTTTCTTGCTTCAGTAACATTTCTAAACACCTCACGAAAAAGAAACGAAGTATAATTCACTCAATCACTCATTTATTTAGGTAGTGGAGTATATATAAGAGAAATCACACTCATTGCTCAGTCATGATCCGTCTATTACCATAGGCTTGTACAAGAAACAAAACTCCACCGACGTGGCGTAAGCGCCAAGTGTAAACATCTAAAGAGGTCTTTTATTCGGGTTGTAATGTACAGGCTTCGAGGTTGTACCAGGCTTATGTTTAAATATCTTATACAAGAACATATTAGATCGCTAGCGCGAATTCTTGATTTACTCAAACAACGGATGGTCACTAGGGCATATCTTGGATTGCTGGCGCGCTATTCACATAACGGATGGTCACCAAAATACACACTAGATCGCTGGCGCATCATTCGATCACTCAAAAACCGGATGGTCACTAAAATATTAATGCACTACATATTTTCACAAAGCCATCACTATATCCAGATGCTCGAAAGCTAACAATGAATAAATTAATTTGGTAAGGGTAGGGATAAGGCGTGGGAGTATTTATGAAATTGGTTTTAAAAGAAAAATAAAGTCAAGTCAAAGTCCCATTGTTGCTTGATGAGTGTCTAAATACTCATCATTTCTGTCACATTTTGACTGCAAAAACATTTAAAAAACATGCAGATATGCTTCAAAATACAGGAAATATCATTTGATTGTGTTTTTATGTGTTGCAAGTGCAAAAGGATTGAAAAACAAGTGAAAACAAACAAAGTTTGCATAATTGAAAGTTTCAGTCCCTGAACTTTCAAAGGTTGTCAAAATTAGTCCTCGGTTTTCAAAAAAAAATGGAAAATTATCTTTTATGGTCCTTGTACTATTGAAACTTGGCATGAATGGCCCTTGTGATAAACTTTGGAAAATTATCACTTCAGCCCCCTAAAAATCCAAAAGTTACACTAAAAGTCCTTGTGTTTAATTAAAAAACTAAACCGGATCCAAATCCTAAATAACTAAACCCAGCTAAACTAAATCCAACCCAAAATTAAACACTACCCAACCCAACCCTTTTAATAAACCCAAAGCCCAAACCACAAACACAAGCCCACTCCCACCTTTGTTTAAATAAACCCAGACCCAGGTTTGACTTTAAGTCAAACCTTCCTTCTCCTTCTTCCCATACCGCCAAAACCCAAAACCATACCACCCCTTCCCATTGTTTTCTCTGCTCCATCACTTCACCCCCTCCTCCTCTCTGCTATACTTCACCTAACAGCCAAAGTGCATTAAATGCTTCTTCCCCATTTTGAGTTATCAGAGATAGTGGATTTATCCACTATCTCATTTTTGGCGCCAAAAGTCCAAATGGACGTTTATGATGAATTTGATGAATCCAATGGCCAAGATCAAGTGGGAAGAAATCAGAGAGGTCGACAGAGTTAGAATTATCTATATAATTTGGCTTTTGAGCAATGTAACAAGATATCATAGAATCATAGTTTTATGTTCACTTTACTTAATCGTTTTTACTGCTTAACTTTATTACATTGTCATTTACAGCTTTCAAGTGTTTTATTACTCATTCACAAGTGTAATAAACCTTATTTACAGTACCAATTTCAATCTATCTTTACATTTCCAATTTATGCTTAATCGTATTTAAATTTCATGTCATCTAAATATTGTTAATTATTGTGTTTATTGGACTATATAGCTCACATAAGCTCCTGACATAGCTTATATAAGCTATTAGTAACCTTAAATTCAGTATTAGTCATTAAAAGAAAAATACTAAAAAAAAATCAAGAAAATAGAAAAAATCAAAAATCAGTTTAATGGTGAAAGAAAGCTGAGCAAGGTTTATACTGGATTGCCTTTGGGTTAGTAGCTTATTGGCAAGCTTATAGGATTGTTCCTTGTTCTTGGTTCTCAGTTGGTTGCTTGGATGCAAGTTGTAAGCTAAATTCTTGATTTTTAGCAATTTACTGTGCTTGTGCTTTTTACACTGTTAGTTTACTAATTTCATGCTTATTTGGTGTTACTCAGTCATATTATTGCTTGTTAATTGGTCTTTGTTCATTAAAACTCATGGTTGTTAAGAATTTCAATTTCACTGTTAAATAAGCATTAAAGTGATTCATGGTTAAAATGATGTTATCAGTGGTGTTTTATGCTTAATTCAGTTCACATAATCATATCATAACTTTAGAAATCAGTATTGTGAACTAAATCAGTAGAATCATTTGAAAATCATAAATTCAGTTTCAATAAGGACTGTTTGGATTTGCTGATAGATTAGTATTCCAGTGTATGCTAGTTGTTGTTTGTTGTTGTTATATGTCATATTAGTTCATATTAGCTCAATTCTAGCATAAAATCCAGTACTTATTCAGTAGATAGTCAAAATCAGTTTCAATTTATTTTTTCTGCATAATAGTTAGCATATCAGTTAGTTTAATCACACATACAGTTGCAATAGTTGTTAATCTAGCTTAAATCATTCATATTATAGCTTATCTCATCATATATAATCAGTTGGAATCATTCAAAATTCATCTAAGTCAAATTAGATAAAACTGCAAAAGTCAAATCTTGCCCTGTGCACAGGCAAAACAGCCTTTTTCATAAGCTCCTTAAAAGCTTATTAGTGCATATTAGTGTGTGAAACTTGTTGATTTAGAAAGCCCTTCTGGCTGGTTGCTTGTGCTTGTGCTTATGTCCCTTGTACTGCTTATTTGGACTGCTTATTGTGCTTATCTTGTTTTCTCAAAACAACTCACTATACTGAGTCATCAGTATAGGTGAGCCAAGTTCATAAGCTCATAAAAAGCTTTCCTGTGATCACTAGCTTGTGATATTTGGTTCCAACTGTGAAGCTTATTTCAAGCTTGTTTGAGCTTGACACATCAATTTAAGCTCAAAAGCTCATCTGTTAAGCTCTTAAGCTTGCATTCAGCTTATTTTCAAGTTCCAAAGTTTTTGTCTTTATTAAAGTTTGTTATTATCAGTAGTATAATAGTTTTGTAAAAGAAAAATCAAGAAAATCAAAATATAAAAAAAGTGATAGCTTCTATTTAAGCCATTTGGCTTATTTTAAGCTTTTTCATTAAGCACTTTTCATTTTTATAATTTTCCTAGGTTCCTGTACTTACATAATATTTATAGAAAAAGTTTCATATTTATTAGAGTTCATTTAGTATTTATTATAATTTAAATTAGTTTTAAATAATTATTAAATAGTAATTAATTAATAATAATTAAATAAATAGTCAAATAAATATTTTCATTTTTCCTAAAATTTTCTTTTATCATTTGGATTCTAAAAATATAATTTTCACATCCGTGGGATTTATATTGGTCAGAATTCACGTTTTATTTTGTACGTTTACGTAATTTTTATTTAAACGTACGTTTTTAAGTTTTAAACGTTTCTAAGTCATTTACTTTCACGTAATCATTCTTATAGCTTGTTTAAGTTAATTTCTTTTAAAATTCCTTAGTTTAATCACTCACACCCTTTTCCTATTCAATTTCACCCGATCACAAATTCGTTCTATTACATTGTTCACACCTCGTTGGGACTTAACGACCCGGGGAATCACTAAACTCCTTTGGTAAATTGTATTGTGTCCTTAATCTGTTTGACTCTTGTTGACCATTTACCTGGTCAATATTAGTTGACCGTTTGGGGCCGATCAAAATTTGGCGCCGCTGCCGGGGAGGTGTGCTGCGTAGATCGCATTTGCAGAATCAGTGTTGTTGAATATACATCCATTGTATATTTACCATCCTTGTTCATATTCTCTTATATATATATATATATATATATATATATATATATATATATATATATATATATATAATATATATATTATATATATATATATATATATATATATATTATATATAAAACCAAAATTATCGTTAAGTTAATTCGTTTGACTGATCGATAGCCAAAAATATCGTATTTCAAGTTTCCATAAACAAATAAAATCCACAAAGAATCTTCTAACCCTTTTCTAAGTTTCCATCACTCTAAAGGATTCTTAGACTGGTCTTAGTGCATGCGCACTCTTTCTTCTAGGTCATCGAGCCCTTTTCGTGAGCTTGTAAACATACCTCGAAGACGTCGTAGACGTTCTGCTCCATCAGTCGTACCCGAGATACGAACTGATCCTAAAACTCGTGTCATCATGACAGAAGATCGTCCGATGAATGAGCTTCTCCAGGCACCCACCGATGGGTACGGAGATGCCATTGTTGTTCCAGCCATCGTGGCTGAGAATTTTGAGCTTAAAACTGGGTTGATAAACCTGGTAACCCAGCGGCAATTCTATGGTTTTGACAGGGACGATCCTCAAGATCACATTAGATGGTTTAACAAAATCACTTTTCACCATCAAATGCAAAAATGTCCCTGAGGAATCAATCAAACTTCTTCTTTTCCCGTTTTCCATCGATGGGGCAGCCCGGATTTGGCTTGACAAACAACCCCCTCGATCGATTGAAACATGGGAAAATTTGGTTCATAAGTTCGTGAATGAATTCTTTCCTCCTTCCAAAACCACGTATCTCAAGAATGAAATCATGAAATTCTCTCAAAGGTTTGATGAACCGTTTGGAGAGGCATGGGATCGTTTCAAAGAATTGCTCCGCAAATGTCCTCATCACGGTTTCACCGATTTGATGCAAATGGACACTTTCTACAATGGGTTAAACCCATCTGACCAAGATTCTCTCAATGCCTCAGCTGGAGGTAATTTTCTGAGCAAATCCACTAAGGAAGCCATTGCACTCATTGAAAATAAGTCTAAGGTCTGCACTGCACGAGCCAGACCATATAATTCTTAGGCTAGTGCTGGTCCTTCCACTTCATCCCCGTGAGTTCTCCTAGTACTGATACTCATCTTGCTGAACTCACGAAGGCTATTCAAGCTATGGTTTTCTCCTCACAAAAGAAAGATTCTGCTTCACAAACTTCTCACACTGCTGAAGTCAAAAAGATAGAAGTTTGTGTTACTTGTGATGGTCCTCACGCTTACTATAATTATACTGCCACCGATGGCACTCCATTTGATGTTAATGCTATAGCCGGAACTTCCAATCAAGGAGGTAATCAATACCGTCCTCAAGTGGAACCAAACTAACGTGCAAGCAACCAAATTGGACCACCCGGATTTCCTTTACCCTTTTCCTATTCAATTTCACCCGATCACAAATTCGTTCTATTACAGTGTTCACACCTCGTTGGGACTTAACGACCCGGGGAATCACTAAACTCCTTTGGTAAATTGTATTGTGTCCTTAATCTGTTTGACTCTTGTTGACCATTTACCTGGTCAATATTAGTTGACCGTTTGGGGCCGATCAAAATTTGGCGCCGCTGCCGAACAATCCAAATAGGATAAATCCTAATCAACAAAAAGGGCAAAACATGCAAAATCAATTTCATGCCCCGAACAATCAATACCCACCCCAAAGGGGTAATCAAGGGTATTCAACTCCTAATTACCAAGGACCTCTTTCAAATGAACTTGATAACTACATCAAGGTTAATGAGACCAAAATGAGGGCAATGCAAAATCAAATCTCTAATTTGAAGAATGAATTTCAATCTTCAATACACAAGCAAGGAACTGAGCTAAAGAATGAGCTTTCAAACAAAATTGATCATTCTCAAAGCGAAGTTAAGAATATGCTTGCCAGTCTCATGTACCATCTCTATCCACCTTCTACCTCGGGAGGTCTCCCTGGTAACACTGTTGTTAACCCAATGGGTGAACTTAAAGCTGTCACTACACGTAGTGGTAAAGCTCATGATGGACCATCGATTCCTATTCCCTCTCCGGTGAGGGAAATGGAACGAGAAACCAAGGTGACAAAAGACCCGGTACTTCCCTCTAACAATGGAAGTGCTAAATACGTACAATCTTCGGTTTTCCAAAATTCTACACCCACAATTGCTCCTAAACTGTCAATAATAGATCCTACTCTTTTACGATTTACGGTAAAAAGTTTGTCAATCAAACTTAGTGAGCAAAGAACAGCTAGAACTTATTCCAATATCCTCAATGCTGCTCCTATCAGTGCAATTGATGACAGTGATGATGATGAAAATACCAATTTCATCAAAGCTATCACCACTCGTAGTGGTGCTGCTTTGAGGGACCCTCTGGTCCTATTCCTCCTCCGTTGTATGAAATGGAAAAAGAGACGGAGGTTACAACGGACAAAGTACAAATTCCAAGCCCACAAAGTACAACACAAGTCCATCCTCCGGTTGTCCCGAAAAAGAAATCCAAACCAGGAGTTGTCTTTGAATCTGTTGAGACTCCTGAAGTTGCTGCCCCTAAATCCAAACCTTATATTCCTTACCCATCGCGCTTAAATGAGCAAAAGCTCCGTGAAAAGGCTAGTCAACAAATGGATAAATTCTTTCAAATCTTTAAAGAATTACATTTTGACATAAGTTTTGCGGATGCTATCATTCTGATGCCTAAGTTTGCATCAAAAATCAAACACTTGTTAAGCAACAAGGAAAAACTGATTGAAATGGCTAAAACTCCATTAAATGAGAACTGCTCAGCAGTTATCTTGAAAAAGCTTCCCGAGAAGCTTGGAGATCCTGGAAAGTTTCTAATACCTTGTGTATTTCCGGGAATGGTTGAATGCTATGCCTTGGCTGATCTTGGTGCAAGCATCAACCTGATGCCTCATTCAGTGTGGAAGAAACTTTCTCTTCCGGCTCTTACTCCTACCTGCATGACTCTTGAGCTTGCAGATCGTACTATATCACTTCCTCTCGGCATTGCCGAGGATGTGTTTGTGAAAGTAGGGAAGTTCCATTTTCCAGCTGACTTTGTTGTTGTTGAATTCGACGCAGATCAAAAGGTTCCTCTCATTCTTGGAAGAGGATTCCTAAAAATGGGCCATGCTCTTATTGATGTATTTAAGCATGAGATCACATTGCGTGTGGGTAATGAAGCTGTTACCTTTAACCATGATCAAACTTCGAGGTACTCCTCAAATTATGATTCTGAATCGGTTAACCGAATCGATGTCATTGATATTGCTTCAAAGGAGTACTCTCAAGAAAGTGTTGGTTATTTTCATAATTCTGTGATTGGGGATCCCACCACATCTTCTCAACTTATCATAGCCGACTCTTCCCCTTCTCTCACTTCGTTTGAGGGAAGTGACTTCTTTCTGGAAGAGGTCGAGGCTTTTCTTGCTCTAGATAGTTCACTTCCGCATGAGGTTGATGATAACTATCTTGATCCTGAGGGGGACATTCTTTTTCTAGAAAGTTTGTTAAACGAAGATTCATCTTCCCCTCTTCCACCAAAACAACTTCATAATGAGGAAATCAAGTCAGTTGAGAAAACTGATAAATTTCCTGAGATCAAGTTTAAGGACTTGCCTCCTCCATTGAATATGCAATTCTTGAGGAGGAAGTTCTTATCTTAATTGTTATACAGATCTCTCTTCTTCCCTTCACCTACCCGGTGATTTCCCCTATCCTTCACTCATTCGGGAGTGAGGATATTACCTTTGACCCCGGTATTTTCCATCTAACATTGGTTTTGAGCCAGAAATTATCTCATCGGTGTGGAACTTTCACGTACTTCAATTTTTATCCAAACATCTTGAATGAAAGTCCGATGGAGATTGTTTCTTCCACATGTTACTTCCCCATGAACCAATGAATTCGGGGTCGAGTCAAGCTAAGTGACTCGGTGAAAAAAAACATTAGCAAAACATGAGTTTTCACCCATGTCTCTGTCTTCTTTCTCTGTTCTACCACCTAAGTGTGGGGGAGTTCCCCTTGCTGTTGAAAAAAAAATGTGTATATACAAAATAATGGCTATTAGTATTACCTTTTTACGTTATAAGTGTCGGCATAATAGCCGGTACTTTGAATATTGAGGGCAATATTCAGTTCTAAGTGTGGGGGGGAATTCTAGCAAATTTGATCATATGTACCATCTAGTACCCCCATTTTGGCCAAAATTTTAAATTTTTTTTTCTCACTTAGAACGCAATAAATGGTTATCAGTCCGCCATGTCTAACCCACATAAGGACTGGCTAATCCGAGAGCAAATGGCTCTTGGTAAAGATATCTCAAATCCGTTTATGGCTTACAATTTGCCAAAAATTGTATGGTATTCAACTCCCCATATCTTTATAAGTGAAGAGTTGGCTAGCCCGCAAGGTTATGGCTTGTGGTAAAGGCAGTGGAAAACCATAATTGGTAATCAGCTCACCAAGATAATAACTGTATTTTATCTAAGAGTTGGCTAGTCCAGAAGCAAACGGCTTTTGGTAAAGACAAATCAAATCCGTTGACAGCTGATGGTTTGCTCAAAATCATTTGGTTATTAATGTACCAAAGTATCATACTAAAACATTGGCTACTCCAGAAGTAATGGCTTTTGGTAAAGAGACATAAAATCCATTAAATTTTCATAAAAGATTGCTAGGGACTAGCAATAGTTTAGTGTGGGGGATTGATGAGTGTCTAAATACTCATCATTTCTGTCACATTTAGACTGCAAAAACATTTAAAAAACATGCAGATATGCTTCAAAATACAGGAAATATCATTTGATTGTGTTTTTATGTGTTGCAAGTGCAAAAGGATTGAAAAACAGGTGAAAACGAACAAAGTTTGCATAATTGGCAGTTTCAGTCACTGAACTTTCAAAAGTTGTCAAAATTAGTCCTTGGTTTTCAAAAAAAAATGGAAAATTATCTTTTATGGTCCTTGTACTATTGAAACTTGGCATGAATGGCCCTTGTGATAAACTTTGGAAAATTATCACTTCAGCCCCCTAAAAATCCAAAAGTTACACTAAAAGTCCTTGTGTTTAATTAAAAAACCAAACCGGATCCAAATCCTAAATAACTAAACCCAGCTAAACTAAATCCAACCCAAAATTAAACACTACCCAACCCAACCCTTTTAATAAACCCAAAGCCCAAACCACAAACACAAGCCCACTCCCACCTTTGTTTAAATAAACCCAGACCCAGGTTTGACTTTAAGTCAAACCTTCCTTCTCCTTCTTCCCATACCGCCAAAACCCAAAACCATACCACCCCTTCCCATTGTTTTCTCTGCTCCATCACTTCACCCCCTCCTCCTCTCTGCTACACTTCACCTAACAGCCAAAGTGCATTAAATGCTTCTTCCCCATTTCGAGTTATCAGAGATAGTGGATTTATCCACTATCTCATTTTTGGCGCCAAAAGTCCAAATGGACGTTTATGATGAATTTGATGAATCCAATGGCCAAGATCAAGTGGGAAGAAATCAGAGAGGTCGACAGAGTTAGAATTATCTATATAATTTGGCTTTTGAGCAATGTAACAAGATATCATAGAATCATAGTTTTATGTTCACTTTACTTAATCGTTTTTACTGCTTAACTTTATTACATTGTCATTTACAGCTTTCAAGTGTTTTATTACTCATTCACAAGTGTAATAAACCTTATTTACAGTACCAATTTCAATCTATCTTTACATTTCCAATTTATGCTTAATCGTATTTAAATTTCATGTCATCTAAATATTGTTAATTATTGTGTTTATTGGACTATATAGCTCACATAAGCTCCTGACATAGCTTATATAAGCTATTAGTAACCTTAAATTCAGTATTAGTCATTAAAAAAAAATACTAAAAAAAAAATCAAGAAAATAGAAAATAAATCAAAAATCAGTGTTAATGGTGAAAGAAAGCTGGAGCAAGGTTTATACTGGATTGCCTTTGGGTTAGTAGCTTATTGAAAAGCTTATAGGATTGTTCCTTGTTCTTGGTTCTCAGTTGGTTGCTTGGATGCAAGTTGTAAGCTAAATTCTTGATTTTTAGCAATTTACTGTGCTTGTGCTTTTTACACTGTTAGTTTACTAATTTCATGCTTATTTGGTGTTACTCAGTCATATTATTGCTTGTTAATTGGTCTTTGTTCATTAAAACTCATGGTTGTTAAGAATTTCAATTTCACTATTAAATAAGCATTAAAGTGATTCATGGTTAAAATGATGTTATCAGTGGTGTTTTATGCTTAATTCAGTTCACATAATCATATCATAACTTTAGAAATCAGTATTGTGAACTAAATCAGTAGAATCATTTGAAAATCATAAATTCAGTTTCAATAAGGACTGTTTGGATTTGCTGATAGATTAGTATTCCAGTGAATGCTAGTTGTTGTTTGTTGTTGTTATATGTCATATTAGTTCATATTAGCTCAATTCTAGCATAAAATCCAGTACTTATTCAGTAGATAGTCAAAATCAGTTTCAATTTATTTTTTCTGCATAATAGTTAGCATATCAGTTAGTTTAATCACACATACAGTTGCAATAGTTGTTAATCTAGCTTAAATCATTCATATTATAGCTTATCTCATCATATATAATCAGTTGGAATCATTCAAAATTCATCTAAGTCAAATTAGATAAAACTGCAAAAGTCAAATCTTGCCCTGTGCACAGGCAAAACAGCCTTTTTCATAAGCTCCTTAAAAGCTTATTAGTGCATATTAGTGTGTGAAACTTGTTGATTTAGAAAGCCCTTCTGGCTGGTTGCTTGTGCTTGTGCTTATGTCCCTTGTACTGCTTATTTGGACTGCTTATTGTGCTTATCTTGTTTTCTCAAAACAACTCACTATACTGAGTCATCAGTATAGGTGAGCCAAGTTCATAAGCTCATAAAAAGCTTTCCTGTGATCACTAGCTTGTGATATTTGGTTCCAACTGTGAAGCTTATTTCAAGCTTGTTTGAGCTTGACACATCAATTTAAGCTCAAAAGCTCATCTGTTAAGCTCTTAAGCTTGCATTCAGCTTATTTTCAAGTTCCAAAGTTTTTGTCTTTATTAAAGTTTGTTATTATCAGTAGTATAATAGTTTTGTAAAAGAAAAATCAAGAAAATCAAAATATAAAAAAAGTGATAGCTTCTATTTAAGCCATTTGGCTTATTTTAAGCTTTTTCATTAAGCACTTTTCATTTTTATAATTTTCCTAGGTTCCTGTACTTACATAATATTTATAGAAAAAGTTTCATATTTATTAGAGTTCATTTAGTATTTATTATAATTTAAATTAGTTTTAAATAATTATTAAATAGTAATTAATTAATAATAATTAAATAAATAGTCAAATAAATATTTTCATTTTTCCTAAAATTTTCTTTTATCATTTGGATTCTAAAAATATAATTTTCACATTCGTGGGATTTATATTGGTCAGAATTCACGTTTTATTTTGTACGTTTACGTAATTTTTATTTAAACGTACGTTTTTAAGTTTTAAACGTTTCTAAGTCATTTACTTTCACGTAATCATTCTTATAGCTTGTTTCAGTTAATTTCTTTTAAAATTCCTTAGTTTAATCACTCACATCCTTTTCCTATTCAATTTCACCCGATCACAAATTCGTTCTATTACAGTGTTCACACCTCGTTGGGACTTAACGACCCGGGGAATCACTAAACTCCTTTGGTAAATTGTATTGTGTCCTTAATCTATTTGACTCTTGTTGACCATTTACCTGGTCAATATTAGTTTACCATTTGGGGCCGATCATTGCTAGTTACCGAACAAACCGCAAACCCGTAAATGATTATAGTTAACAACTTCCTCTTCTTTGAACTTTCCCATATCGATACATCGATTCGCTATAATAATATTCCTCATATTTAGCTCATTGGCTAACAACATATCACAAAACTTTCTTTCTTCATCTTCATATATAGCACATTGGCTATAATTGTCACCTTATAGTTGCGATGACTTATCTTCTTTTTTTTCCCTTTTTTTTAATACTTTTTTTTTCTTCTTCATACATACACATCTCCCCCCCCCCCCCACACTTCGTATAAGCATACACCAAAAAAATACAAATAAGAAGTATGCATCCTTCGTCTTTGTCGGAATGGCACACACAACTGGCAAAGTGTGGCTAACTATCAATCATCAAAAACAATCCAACATTCCAAGCAACTAGCAACCACTATTTAGACTTCGACTAAGGGTTATGCTAAGGTTTAAAGTGTAAAATATTTTTGTATTTTTCTGGACGTAACACAAATGAAAAGGATTGGTTCGGAGGGTGAACTAAGGGTATCTAGCGCTAAAGATAAATGCTAACAAATGGGTTCCAAATACGAGGTTAACTAACCGATGTGGTTAGCAAAAATTATTTTGTAAACGGATGGCCATTTGGTGTTATTCCTAAGGATTTCATCTTTATCACACGAATACACTTATTCACACGAATGTGATCTTACTGCGGTCTGGTAATGATTTACAAGTACAAGTTCTAGAATAAATAAAATCACCGGCACACTCATAGCAAAAGATCCAAGCATAAAAGATGTATGCTATATACGAAACAGGCTCAAATCCTCACATATTAGTGGAAAGGGCTATAATATGTGCTAGCAAATGTTATCGATCCTAGAATGGATTGCAATATTAATCGGGACACATCTCAATTTTTTCTAAATTACAGATTTCACCAGTGGATTGATCCAGTTATTCTAATATATTATCCTAAAAGCGTGAAAACAATTAGATCACAAGGGCAAACAAGTATACAAAATTTTAAATTGGTCCCAAAATTTATAAATTTGAAAAGTAGTTTCGTTTTTTCTATTTACTTCCCCCACACTTAATTAAGCATTGTCCAAAATGTAATGAAAATTAACTTCAAAGCATGTAAAATTGGGAAAATAAATAAATAAATAGTCCAAGAGAAACGAAACTTCCCGGGCCAAGAAATCGCGATCGAACTCCATATGATAAGGTGCTAAGCAATTCCTAGCATAAGCTTATGAGATCAATCAATTTCTTATTCAACAAAACATCTTCACACCAAGTATAATATCACCAATAATCCAATCTCCAAGAGCTTATTAAATCTGCAAAAATAAACTAAACTACAAAAAACGCGTAAAATTCTAAAACTCACTTTCGTAGGCATCACGGTTGCATTTAGCGTATGCAACAAGCCTTTTAAACCCCTCGGTGGCCCGAGCGAACGAGTGAAGTCTCGTGAGGGTTTTCAGTGAACATACCCACAAAGTTCAAAACATTTTTATTTTTAAAACAAGTACTTATTTATTCACAACGTACTAAATTAACAAAATTTAAAATGAAAAAAAAAATTAAGTATAATAAAAGAAATGATGCTCTTGCAAAAACCAAAAGACATTTAAACTTATTCGATCTAAACACAAACACACAAGAACAAAATACGAAAAATGAAAATAACATTTTTTTTTTTTACCGATTGGTCCATCCGATCGGTCAGAGGATCTAACCGATCGGTTGGGTTGGTATCCCTTGGGCCAATTTTTACCGAGAGCTCCAACCGATCGGCATGGATTCCATCCGATTCGGTTAGCACTCTGGTGACCAATTTTTTTTTTTTTTTTTATTTATTTATTTATTTTTTTTAATAAGTTTCAGTTATAAACTTTTATTGACAAAATAAAACAAAAAGACATAAGGTAACGAATACGAAAATAGACACAAGTAAATAAAACACACAAACACCTATGTACTAGAAGAACATCAAGAACATAATACGACACTTAAAACAAAAATAAGCAAATAAAAGCACGATCACAGAAAATGACAAGCACATAGACGCAAGCAAACATAATTAATCACGTAACACAAATCAAAACAAAACAATCTAAAACAAGATAGTCTTATTCAAAATTAATATGAAACTAATCCGAATAAGAAGAACACGAACAAATAACACAGAGACATGCAATAGATCATATAACATATAAAACATAAAACTCACAAAACAAGAAAAACACAAACTAGAAAAAAAATTGGTTCAAAAGCCTCCAACCGAATCGGTTACGGGTGGTGACCGATCGGTTGGAGTGGTTTGGGTGGTTTTATCGCAAACACTTTCGAGCACATTTAGCAAACTTTTAAATGCGTATTTTTAGAACACATGAAACGAAATCCCAACATCAAAAAATTTGATTTTTAAGCCAAGATCATTTAAGCAATTATGAGAAATGAGAAATTTTTTTTAGACAAAGAGCAAGAGAGGCAATTAAGCAATCATCATGAG
This sequence comes from Artemisia tridentata subsp. tridentata, assembly GCA_021014915.2. NCBI lineage: Eukaryota > Viridiplantae > Streptophyta > Magnoliopsida > Asterales > Asteraceae > Artemisia > Artemisia tridentata. The sequence continues at coordinate 15,273,071 of CP139507.1, read as the reverse complement.
AAAACAAGCAAGCAAGCAATCAAACAAGAACAAAGAAACAATCATTTATTAGCAAGAGCAATATAGCATTCGAACAAATTAGCAAACAAGCAATCGATTAATATATCAAGGAAACGAACAAACAAGCAAACAAACAAACACCTAAGAACAAAAACCAAATCCCCGGCAACGGCGCCAAAAACTTGATGCGCTCCATCGAAGCTTTAAATTTATAAACAAGAATTACTGATTAACTAGGAACACATTCGGGCAAGTATACCCTAGTCATATATAGTATTGGGGTTGGTAAGTCAAGGTCGTCCCAAGAGACTTGGTTGCACTCAAGTGTCTTTGTTGTTTAAGCAAGTAACAAGTTGATGGTTATGATTGTCATGGATCAAACCAACAAGAAAAGAAATATAAGAACAATCACACAAATAACATACATGTTTGGACAAATAATCACATGGATATTAGGATGGTTAGTTTGGAAAACATATTATCAAAAGTAATCCTTACGACCTTTAGAACCAATAATAATTTAGTGTTTTATAAATCAAATATGTATAAGCCTTAATCAAATGGTCATGTCATGAGCCTTATGCCTATAACAAGAAAAAATCATTTCGAACTTTAGACTTTGATGTTATTAATTCATGAAGTTTCATTTACTTGAAAAATGATTAGGAAACATATTCAAAAGATGCCTTTCGACCCTTAATCTAAATTAAACCTTCACTTGTTATGTTTATTAAGTTTCTCATACAATCATCACAAAGTACAAGACCAAAACATTCATCGACTAATGAATTGAAATCAACCACTATTGAGAACCCTTTCGACATTTAGATTCAACAATGATTAATCAAGACAAAAAACAAGACAAGTTCCAATTTAAACAAATATGATGTTATCATCATATTCTAAACAAACACTACAAATATCCAAACATCCCTTTATCACAAGTTATCATAATATCCAAACAAGTATACAAAACTATTCCATGGTTATTTCAATCAAACACAAAGATTCAACAATCATGGTAATCATAAACATCATGAAATATAAAAGTAACAAGGTTTACCCAAAGTATGAATTATAATAGGCAAAGGTAAAGGATTTATAGTAACCTTCAAGCCTCCAATCAACTATACACTTTCTACCGTGCCGAAAAATAATACCCAAAACCTTCTTCCATGTGTTTGAGCCTTCTTCTGAAAATGGCAGAGGTTGGTGGTCTTTTGGGAGAGATAAGATGGTAAAAATTCGTCCTTAAGGGTGGAGGGTAGAATTTCACAATGAAAACCAAGCCTAAGCACTCATATATATAGTAGAAATCAACCCTATGCCTCTAAGTATGAAACTTGGGCACTAAGTGTCGTAAAATACCAGGAAATGGAGTAAATGGAGGTAAGTGATCGGGCTTGGGGCTTAATGACACTTAATAATGCATTAAAAATAACTTAGGAAGGTCAGATTGGTCCATCCGATCGGATACGGGACCATACCGATCGGATGGATGAAAAAGTTAGCTCCATCCGAATCTGTTGCGGGCCAATACCAATCGGATGGAGCATTTTCGCTAGAAATGATAAACATGAAAGTTGTAGATCCTTGTCTCCCGGTTCCGATGCCACTTGAATCATCTAAATCTGAGTTCGTATGCTCAAATTATGGCCAAAATGGTGGAGGTGTGTCGGGAACAACGAGTCTTCTAATATTTCTTCGTTTTAGCTTCTTTTCTTCATTTATTTTCTCATTTTCCCCCTTGTGCTTTATTTTTGAGTCTTTGGAGTGACAACTTCATGACTTTATCATCTCGAATATACTCCAAGAGACTCGCTTTTGTCGGGAATTCTTCATATATGCATAAATCTTCGTTTATTGATCGTTTCTTCGTCTTTTTCTTGGTTTTCTTTGTTGTGAGCCTCCATGAACCTAAAATAGAAATTATACTTCATTAAGTACCATAAGTTTATAAAAGTGATCAATATATATGCATAAAATCCACGATAACGCTCCTAAAAACATGTACAATTTGAGCGTTATCAATCATGGAGGCGTTCCATGATTTATGATGACTGCTAGGGTTTAGGTGAATATCATGGGGGAGTCCCATGACAATAGTTGAATTTTCGGGCGGAGATGGGGGTGTCCCATAATTACCGCATTAGCACAATCTCTTTCTTGGCGGGAAAGAACAAGGGAGAGATCGCAGGCTTCATCGTTCTAATATCTTTGTAGGCTTTACCCCGAAGGGGTTAGGCCTTCGATTGTGAGTTCCCAAATGGTAACCCCGTTATGGACGAATGGTTTGACGCCATTGAAGATATTAAAAAGGTATCTTGGTTCTTCGAGAGGAAGGTTTCGTATAGGCTCGAAGGGGTGTCCTTCGACCTGTTCGGAGGGTACATCATCAAGCCCCTCAGTCGAAAGTGATAGACACGCACAAGAGGGTATGGCTTTCGGCTATATCCAACATATAGATTACCTCTTTTGTCGTGTGAGTTAGTAAGGAGAAAGGGAAGTATCCTTCACTAATGACGCATTTAATGCGCCTAACTAATACCCCATCTACTTGCAACAGGGGCCATAACGGCTATTATCTCGGTAATCCCCCAAACATTTTTTCAAATTTTGAATGTATTTTGACGCCAGGATATGTGTCAACATATTTGACACGTGTATGGACGAGATGAAGAGTGAGAGAGATACAAATGTGTTACGCTGTAAACCCTATATCACTTTTCACTCTTGCGCCCAAAATTACTATAACCTTCATCTGCTCTCGTTCATTCTTCCGATCAAAAGGTAACATTCTCTTCTTGATTTTCTTTGTTTATCGCTTCGGTAACACCATGAGTAGAGATGCGAAACACATTATTAGGAAGCGGAAGTGCACTTTGTCTAAGAAGGCACTTCATGATTTCCTAGGACAATATCCTATCCCTAAGCAGTTTAAGATCATGTTTCCATATTAGAATCAAAACATATTTGATGCCCCCGAGGGATACGTTGGGTTATATACACTTGTCTTTACCCAATCTAACTTAAGGATACCACTCCATCCCTTGTTCTGTGAATTATTGCAATATTATGGTGTCCATATGTCAAGGTTTAACCCGTTTGGCCTATCAAAGCTTACCACCTACATTGTAAAGTGCAAAGCTTATGGATATGAGGCTACACTCTTGGTGCTTAGGGGTTTTTTGAATCTTTATCCCAGTGGAGATTGGCTTACTTTAGCCAAAAGAGGTGAATCTGATGTACCCCATTTGATCCTCAAACCTTTTACTAATATAAGGGACTGGAAAGGAAATTTTTTCTACATTCAAAACACAATTGTACCTGCCCAATATCCTATTTTTCTCGATGATCGGTTTATCAGTTAACACTGTGATAGGGTGAGCTTGGAAATATCTTCTAAGACGTCTTGCAGCGTGAACTAAAGCTAAAACTAGCTTTTCTAGCTCTGGGTAATTTAGCTTAGCTCCTTGGAGAACCCTGCTAACAAAGTAGATGGGGATTTGCTTCTTTTCCCTTTCTGCCAACAGTACAACACTGATACTTTCAAAGGAGGTTGCAATATACATGAACAACACTCCGCCTTTGATTGGGGCAGTAAGTGTAGGTAATACTTCTATGAACTCCTTCTGCTTTTTGAAAGCAGCTTCAACATCTGAGCTTCATTAGAAAGTCTTCTGTTCTACACAACCTTTGAGTGTTTTGAAGAATGGTAGGGATCGATCTGCTCAATTCGACAAGAATCTGCTTAGTGTTGCCAGCTTCCCATTTAGGCTTTGCACATCCTTGAGGGATTTTGGGGCTTGCAAATCTGTTATGGCCTTGACTTTTGAAGGATTAGGTTTAATCTCCTTCTTTGTGATTAAGTGTCCATGGAATTGACCTTCTTCGACACCAAAGGAACATTTCTTGGGATTTAACTTCATGTTGATGGCCCTAAGTTGGGCGAAGGTTCTTGGATATCGGAGAGTAGATTTTCCTCACTTCTACTCTTGATGACCATATCATCCACATAGGCCTCCAAGTTTCTTCCTATTTGTTTGCTGAATGCTTTGTCCACTAATCGTTAGTATGTTGCCCCGACATTCTTCAAACCGAAGGGCATTTTCTTGTAACAATAAACATCCTTTCCTGTGTAGAAGGCTGTTTTTTCCTCATCTTCCTCCGACATTTGTATTTGATGATACCCCTTGTAGGCATCTAAAAAATATTTCAAGCGAAAACCTGAAAGGGATTTGACTTTCCAGTCTATTTATGGCAAGGGGTAGCAATCTTTCAGGCATGCTTTATTGTTATCAGTGAAGTCAACACACATACGCCACCCTCCGTCACTTTTCTTTACCATAACTGGGTTTGCAACCCAGGTTTGGTATTTCACTTCTGTAAGTATTCCTGCTTGAACAAGCTCATCTACCTCATTGTAGGCGACCATATTCCTTTCGGGTGCTAGGCCTCGTCGTTTCTTCTTTATTGTCTCAATGTGCTTAAACTCGTTAAGCTTGTGTTCCGTACCGAAAGGCTTTCCGTCAATCATGAGTGTTCTGGGCACCCCTGTCATGTCTGAGTATGTCCACGCAAAAATGTCTTTGTTAGATCTGAGCAATTTTTCCAATTTTGTCTTGAGGCTAGTGGGGAGTTGTCTCCCAATAACCACCGTTTGCTCCGGATAGAGATCGTTAATTGTGATGCGTTCTTCCGCATCTGTACAGCTTAGAATGACTTTCGGAGGTTCCTCTGGACTTTCCTTGACCTTTTTGCTGATATTTTTCGTATTTGTAACATTGTAGCTGGAAAATACCGTTCCTGTTCCGTTGGGTGCCTGGAACTTTACTGCTGCATGTATGGTGGAGTCTACAATACCCATTTTTTGCATAACAGTTCTTCCTATCAGCAAGTTGTAAGGGGAATCAGACCTTATGACAGCGAAATTAAGGGTTTCTGTTCTCGCGAGCCTCCCTTCTCCTATTGTGATATCCAGCGGTACTTCTCCCAAAGGCCACGAGTATTCGCCTGAAAAACCTACCAAAGGTATCTTGGAATCGACCCTTTTTGACCTGATCAAAGGCTTAAGTTTTATGAAACAATGCTCGTATATGACCTCACAAGAGCTTCCGTAATCCACGTAGGCTCTGTTTACTTCCCTATTAAATATCAAGACCTTGATGACAACTTGGTCATTCGAAGGGGCTTTGTTCGAAATGGAGGGAAACGTTACTTCCCCTACTCCTTGCAGCTCATTGTCTATTACTTTTCTCTTTAAACCAACTTCGCCCTGTCGCACCATTAGTATGGGAGCCTCTACAGGAGTGGTATCTCTTCCTAGTTTGGTATCCGAGGTTTTTTCTTTTCCCTTCTTTATTCCTTTTACCAAGTGAATCAATTATCCGGACCTCACAACTTCTTCTATATGTTTCTTCAGCTCTCAGCAGTAATTCGTTTCGTGACCATAATCTTTGTGAAAATGGCAAAACTTGGATGTGTCCCTGTTTTTACATTTGCTTGTCATTTGGGGAGGTTTTGCGAAGGTCTTTGTGACCCTCTCCGTTGCAAGTATCTCTCTTGGAGTTTTTGCCAGATTCCCCAGGAGCCCATGGTTAGGAACTTTGTTGTATGGTATGAACATGTCCCTGTTCTTCTTATTCTTTGACTTTTCCTATGAAGGCAGTTTTGAGAACCTGTCATGACTTTCTTTCTGGTCAATCGGGGCCCCATTAGTGGCCACTTCCTTTGCCTCTATCCATGTGTAGGTTTACTCCATTACACCCTTGTAGGTTGCTGGGAGATCGGTAGACAGAAATTCCACCAGGCTCCGATTTCGTAGCCCATGAACGAAACCAGAAATACGATGTTCTTCATGTAAACCCAAAATCTGTAAAGTGTCATCAGTATGCCTGGTTACGAAGGCCCTAGTGCTTTCATTCTCTTTTAGTTTTATATTATGCACCGTCAAATGAGTCCTTGTGAACTTCTTTTGTTGACTAAAGTGTGATTGAAACTTGGCTTTAAGATCATCTAGGTTCACAATACTACCTGGTTTTTGCCCATTCCACCATATACGAGCAGAGTCTCGAAGGGTGTACGTAAACATGTGACAAGCCACATGCATAATCCATTTTTGCATTCGAATAGCTCCTTCGAACAAGTGTAAAATGTTATCTGGATCCCCCTTTCCATCATATGTGCCTATGTGTGAGGGCATTTTCAGCCCATTGGGTAGGGGGTAGTCTTCAATCCATCTTACGAGAGGTGTAGTGGAACCCGTTGGTTCTGTGTACATGCAACTGTAGGTTGGTGTGTTCATAGGGACAATATTATATGGATTGTGGTTCGGGGGTACGGTGACAGGAATTTGACCATAATAGGGTGGATAAATTGTATGCATACCGAAAGGAGGGTTTCCTCCGTTAGCGATCAGTTGGTTTTGTTGGGAACACGTTTTGTATTAATTCAAGTATTGATCATAATGTAATAGGTTGCTTAGGCCATTAAGTTTGTTTTAGGCTCAGCCCATGTAGAAGGCCCATGGGCTGTGTCATTTAGTTAATTAATTATGTTGTTTAGGGCTACAAGCCTATCCTTATGTAAAAACTATAAATACTCCTCCCATTACAAGGGAAGGGGTGTTCATCGGTTCGGTTCTCGGTTAATTGGTTTATTCGGTTCGGGTTGTTCGGTTAAAAAAAAATTTTGGGTCATAACCGAAAACCGAACCGAACCGAAAATATTTGTGACCGAACCGAAGTTCGGTTCGGTTATGGGTCAAAACCGAAAACTGAAATTTTCCTAAAAAATAACTAATCATAGCACATGACCCCATGACGGTATGCCAAAATATATGCAAAACGACATACCTAGACAAGTTTTAACATTTATTGAACACAAAATACCCTAACATCATAGGACCTAGGGTTAGTCAAGTTATATTTTTTTAATTAATATATAAAAAATATTAAATATTAATTATAATTCGGTTTTCGGTTCGGTTCGGTTGTCAATATCCTAAACCCATAACCGAACCATAAACCGAATAAAATGTTCGGTTCGGTTCGGTTTTTACCAATTCGGTTCGGTTAAGAATTCGGTTCGGTTATTTTCGGTTCGGTTCAGTTTCGGTTTTCGGTTACTGCGGATATTACCCGATCCATGAACACCCCTAATAAATACCCCTCCCATTACAAGGGAAGGGGTTGGTTGATGAATGCTTAAACATTTCCATATTATGATGATCATCTTCCAATCTCTCTTTCTCTCTCTAACTTTCTCTCTCTAGATTTAGGGCTTATTAGTGTTTAATCTTTAGTAGCTTAATTCATAAAAGTATAAAACATCAAGTGGTATCATTCGCATAGGGGTAATTTAGGTTGTTAAAAGATTAGATTTACGAAAAAATTTAAAAAAAAATAAAAAAAAATCCGATATACTTACGTTCATCCGAGTTACTGTCAGACTTGTGGACTACATCGAACGATTTAGTCGAACAATTTACATTCATCGAACGATTTAAGAGTAGTCGAGTTAGACTTTCTCTTCGGTTGATCGAACGATTACATCGAACGATTTCATCTAACGATTTCATCGAACGATTTCTTTGAACGATTTCCTTGAACGATTACATCGAACGATTTGTTTTTTGACCGAACAATTTTATTTGATCGAACGATTTATCTTTCATCGAACAATTTCCAGTAATCGAACGAGTTCTTGAAGTTTCAGAGATTTATCGAGTTTCTAGTGTAAAATCCTCCGAGTTTTTCAACGATTGAAATCTCAGAGTTTCTAGAGTAAAATCCTCATAATTTCTTCACGCTTTTCATCGTTAAACATATCTAATCTTCAAACAACAACCGTTATTATCCTTTAAAGATCCTTTACCATACAAGCTACGTCATAATGTCTCAACCACCTCACTTCAATTACTACTATCAGCTACAGCAATATCCTCAACAACAGCAATTTCATCCTCAGTATCAACAACAACAAGCATTCGTGCAACAGCATCAATTTCTCTCTCCACCACAAGTATCCCCACAACAAATCATGCAACAGAATCAAATGCTGAACAATCCATCCTACTCCAGAGAACCACATTGGTTTAACAAGATGTGTGAGGCAATCAGCAGTCAGCAATCCCGACATGAAGCTGGAAATCAAGATACTCCACCTATGCTGACACCTGGTAACTATGTGCAGTGGGCTAGTAGATTTCTCAGATTCATTGAACTCCGCAAACCCCATGGGAAATATCTTAAGCAAGCCATTGAAGAAGGACCCTTTCCACTTCCAGTAAATGTTGTTCCAGGAACTACAGAAAGAGATGAAACATCAACTCCCATTGCTGTCGCTAACTACACAAATGAACAAACACTGCAACAAGAGGCAAATCAATTGGCAATGTCTTAAATACTTCAGGGGATTCCTAATCCTATTTACCGAAGTATTGATGCTCAAAAGACTGCCAAAGATATGTGGGAACATGTGCATCTTCTCATGGAAGGAACTGAGTTAAATCAAGAAGACCTTGAGTCAAAGCTTTACATGGAATATAACAATTTCATCATGGAACCAGGGGAGACAATTGAATCATACTACCACTGTTTCACAAATGTTGTAAATGACCTCGATCGTCATGACATCAAGTTACCTAAGATTGCTATCAATTCAAAATTTCTGGGTTGCCTTGGACCAGAATGGCAGAAATATGCAACATTTGTCAGGCAAACTAAGAAGATTGGTGAGGTCAAGTATGGACTAATGTATGACTTTCTGAAACAACATCAATCTGAGGTAGATAAGGAAGTTGCAGCACGAGGCGGTTTCATCCCAGCACCAACACCTAACTCACTTGCTCTCGTTGCTCAATCTAACTTTCCGCCACCAAACCAGGAATTTGGTCAATCATCTTTCCAACCAAGTTTTCCACCACAACTTTCTAACCAAATCATCCCATATGAAGCACCATCACAATACTCCGACAATCAAATGGTTCCATATAACAACTCAGATTCCATGTTGTACTCAAACGCTGATTATGATGAAGAGGAGGATGCATTCAACTCTCTTAATGAATCATTTGGATTAATTGCTAAGGCATTTGGCAAGTTCACCAAATCCAACAACCGTCTTCGTTCATCTTCCAACACCAGGAATCAAGCTGTTATTAATGATGGCAGAGTGGAAATTCAGAATCGGTCTTCGGGCAGATATGGTTCAGGAAACAGTGGAAACTACGGGTCTCAGAGGTTTCAGTCAGGAGGGAATAGGTTCAATTCAGCAGGGGTTAACAGGAACAGTGTGGGTAATACTCAGAGCAGAAATCAGATGACTGGGAATGCACAGAAAGGCATTGCAAATACTTCAATCACATACTACAACTGTGGTGGGAATGGTCACATGGCAAATGCATGTCCAAAGCCTCGTACTATGGGCAGTGCATATCACAAGGAAGCTCTTCTGATGGCTCTTAAAGATGAAAAGGCAGCAGGAATGGTGACACAAACTGAGCAAAGCTTTATGGAAAATGCTGCATCTGATGATGAGATGGAAGATCTTGAGGCAAATGCTGCAGTAATGCTCATGGCAAACATGCAAGAGATGAACATGTCCGAGACAGGCCCGGTGTATGACACCGATGGTCTATCTCAGGTACCTGATCCACAATGTCTTATACATGAAATTGCTTCACCATCTGCATCTTCATCTACAAATGACAATTCTGTTCAACAAGATTCATCATTCTCATCTCCATCAGATGATCAAATAAACACTGTTGTATCATTTGATGATGATAAAACCATCGTTTCATTTGATGATTCGATTGACGATGAAAATTTGGATCATCTTGAACAAAATGATCCTTTGACTGATCAAGATTCAGAGCTTCAGGCCTTGTTAATGACCACCCAATCACAAATTGAAAAATGCAATGAAATCAATAAAAATCTGAAAGAAAAGATTGCATTGTTAACGAAGGACAATGAGTGCTATAAACTACAACTTTCGGGATATCTAAAACAAGATAAAAGTGAAAAAGGTTTTGAAATTGCTTTCCAACAAGAGTACGTAAAAGTTCAAAATTTAGAAACTCAAGTTCGTTAGCTAACCGTTGCCAAAGCTGAGCTTCTCTCTCAAAAAGAAAAGGATCAATTTGAATTCAAAAAACAAATTGATGCTTTAACTTCTGAGTTGTTAAAAACTCAATCAGAGCTTTCAACATCTCAGCAGGATCTTCTTGAAGAAAAGCAAGCCACTAGGAAACGTGTTGACTCATATCTTGATGAAATTCTGGATTTGGAAACCAAAATCAAAGAATTTCAAAATGTTGTGTATAAAACGGGTAATTCTGTAACACAAATTCAAAAACTAACTGTGAAACCGAGTCCTAAAGGAGTAAGTTTTGCACTTGGAAGTGACAAACCCCGTAATTTACACATAGCACTCAAAGACAATCCTAAGTTATACAATGCAACATTTTTGTTAGATGATACCTTTCAACGTGTTGTTATGTATTCTATTGATGAAGAAACTGATTTTCTGGCACACAAGATTGAGGGTCGATCAAATTCACAAAAAGAGTTTTCAAGAGTACATTATGATTATAATGCACGACCTCATTTGAGCAAATCATTTGTCCCTCCTACGGACCATCCAGAACAAACGTTAACATACACAAACATAAATGCTCCTTCGTCTATAACTTCTGTTCTCACAACTGCTGCACAATTCAAAGATTGTTTGACAGAGGATCTTGTTGATCCACAAATGCCTCAAAAATGTCGGGTTCTTCGATATTTTTAGCCATTTATGGATGACATTTCTCGTTTGGAGAATGAAATTGAGTTTAGTTCTCAAGTTCCTGTCTCTTCTTTTCTTTCTCCTGTTTAAAAAGAAAAGAAAGAGATTCTTCAAAAGAAAATTCTTCCTCATGTCAGAAATCTGAAGAAATGCGCAACAAAATGGGAAGATGAGTTATACACGGAAGTAGCATCTATGAAAACCATTTTCAAAGCTAAAGATGACAAGGTTCAACGTCAAAAACTTCAAAAGAAATTTTTAGCAAAAGAAAATGATCGACTCTTAGAAAAAGTTCTGTGTTATGACGTTGTTTCTGTGATTATGAATTCGCTTTATGAGTCATGCAATGAATTACTTGTGAAAGATCATGCTGTAAAAGTTGAGATGTTGCAAATGGAGATAGAAAATTTGGTCAAAGAGAATGAGGATCTTCGACAAATCAACAATGATGTGGAAAACAAAGTTTTTAATCTTCAAAAAAGGCTTGATTGGTGTCAAAATCAAAGTGCAGAATTTGAACTAAAATTTCAAAATCTCATAGGATCTTTATCATTTCAAAACAGTCATGTTCCTGATAATCACAAGGAAACAAAGGCTTTCTTAAGACTTAAACTGTTTGAAAATGAAAAGGAACTGGATGAAATTCTTCAAAACAGAAATGACACAGTCCGCCTCAACAGAAAATTAGATTCACAAAATCAAGAATTCCAACACATCATTGTTGATCTGAAGAAGAAAATCAGAGTTTTAGACAAAGGCAAAGCAAATATTCATCAGACTCAACCACTAATGCAAACACTTCTACTTCCACAGGACTAGATACTATCTCTAAGGCTAGCAGTTCCAAGACTACCAAGAAACAACAGAAGAGTAGAGTCAGGAAGTCTAGGAATGGTTCATCTAAGTCTTCAGAAGTTCAAGAAAGTAGTTTGAATAACACAGATGTAATGTCAGGAATAGAATCGACCTTAGCTAAGTCTAATTCTAGGAATGATGTAACAAATGTTGAATCTATGAATGATAATGTTGATGTTTTGGTTGATGCTAGTTGTATTGTTTGTCGTGCTAGTATATTATCTGGTGATCATCAAAACTGCATTGCTAAAACTCTGTTGAAACATAAAAAGAAACGAACTAGTGGCTCTTCCTCTAGGCTCAAAACTGTTGCCAAGTCCATTTTAGGGAAACCACCACTAGTTGTTTCTGAGCAAACCATTGAAACACCCATAGCCAAACCTAAGACAACCATATCACCTAGTGCATTCATAAGGAAAAAGGCTGAGACTAGTTGGACATGGCAACATTGGTTACAAAACACTGCAAGCTTTAAATGGGTTCCTAAAATAATTAAATCTTGTGTTTCTAACCCAACGGGTCCAACCGTTATCAATTCTCCACCTGTTTCCAATGTTTGTGATGCAGGTGATTCAAATTGTCCTATGGATTGTTGATAGCGGGTGTTCCCGACACATGACCGGCAACCTCAAGCTTCTCACAAACTTTATCGCAAAGTTCATCGGAACGGTCAGGTTCGGGAATGATCACTTCGCAGCAATAATGGGCTATAGAGATTATGTTAATGGGAACATCGAGATCAGTCGTGTATACTATGTTGAAGGCCTTGGTTACAATTTATTCTCAGTGGGACAATTCTGTGATGGAGATTTAGAAGTAGCATTTAGGGAGAAGACTTGCTTCATTCGTGATCTTCAAGGAAATGATTTGATGAAAGGAAGACGCGGAACCGGTCTATACACCATATCCTTTGAAGGCATGACAGCTTCATCTCCTATCTGTTTACTCTCCAAAGCTAATCCCACAAAGGCTTGGTTATGGCATAAAAGATTGTCTCATCTCAACTTCAAAACCATGACTGACCTTGCAAGGAATAAATTGGTTGACGGATTACCCAAATTCAGATATGCCAAAGATCATTTGTGTTCTGCATGTGAACAAGGGAAAAGTCACCGTGCTCATTTTCCTCCCAAAACAGAACACAACACAGATCATGTCCTCCAGCTGCTACATATGGATTTGTGTGGTCCAATGCGGGTTCAAACCATTAACGGGAAAAGGTATATTTTGGTAATAGTTGATGACTACTCACGATGGACATGGGTCTACTTTCTTAGGACAAAAGATCAAGTTCCTTCAATGGTCATCACGTTTCTCACAAAGATTCAAGTTCAAGTCCGTAACACCGTCAGGATTATTCGTACAGACAACGGCACTGAATTTAAGAATCAAACCCTTCGGGAATACACTGAGAAGAATGGGATTGTTCATCAATATTCAATTGCTCGCACTCCCAAACAGAATGGTGTAGTTGAAAGACGAAACTGTACGCTTGTGGAAGCAGCTAGAACAATGTTGATCAATGCTCAATTACCAGATTACCTTTGGGTTGAAGCTGTTAATACTGCATGTTATACTCAGAACCGCGGCATGATCAACAGACGACACAACAAAACTCCATATGAGCTTATACAAGGCAGAAAACCAAATATCAACTACTTTCATGTTTTTGGAGCTCTCTGTTACCCAAAGAATGATCGTGATGATCTTGGTAAACTTAAGGCTAAAGCAGATATTGGGATATTCGTAGGCTACTGTGAAAATTCTAAGGGATTCAGGATTTGGAACCGTCGAACCGGGGAAATTCAAGAAACTATACACGCTAACTTCGATGAACTCACGGAAATGGCTTCTGAGCAAAACAGCTTAGAACCCGCACACAACCGTCTCAACTTCCCTGATTCTTCATCCGCACCCTTACCTTTCAACAGGAAAGATTTAGAAGATTTGTTTGCTCCTCTGTTTGATGACATTCCTACTTGTAGTGCTTCAGATGCTTCCACCAGTTCTGCTGCTCAAATTAACTCTACTATAGCACCTGAAACAGTCACAACTACTTCTACAACAATTGTTGACAGTGCACCACAACCCGATCCATCATCATCAGTAGATCAAACACCTTCTACTGCAGTTGAAGAGTCCACCCCCCCCCCATTCTAATCAAGATCCCACACTGGCAAACTTTGACGAAAATGCATTCTTTAATCCATTTGCTCCACCCCCAACCATTCCAGAAATTGGAGAATCATCCTCGAGCAGTATGGATCCGTCAAATTTGCAGCACCATGTTCAACCTTACCCATCCACTCACAAATGGACTAAGGATCATCCGTTAGTAAACATCATTGGTAATCCAGACAAACCAGTCATGACACGACAAAGACTCTATACAGATGGTGAAACATGCATTTATGCACTCACCGTTTGTCAAACAGAACCCAAAAACATCAAGGAAGCCCTGACATATGACAACTGGATTGAGTCAATGCAAGAAGAATTGAATCAATTTAAGCGGTTAGAAGTTTGGGAATTAGTTGAAAGACCAACTGGGGTTTATGTCGTTGGATTGAAATGGATATGGAAGAACAAGCTCGATGCAGACGGCACTGTGATTCGTAACAAGACCCGACTGGTAGCAAAAGGATATAGCCAAGAAGAAGGAATTGACTTTGAGGAATCATTTGCTCCGGTAGCGAGGCTTGAGGCGGTGCGCATGTTTCTGGCTTATGCGGCTCATAAGAATATAACGGTATACCAGATGGACGTGAAGACTGCATTCTTAAATGGAGAACTTCGTGAAAAGGTCTATGTCTCACAACCAGAGGGATTCGTTGATCCAGAACATCCGAACCATGTATATAGGCTTAAGAAAGCCCTCTACGGCCTTAAACAAGCCCCGAGGGCCTGGTACGATAAACTCACTGCATTCTTGCTTGCTAACCATTTTACTAAAGGCTCTGTTGACCCGAACCTGTTTATACAGACACACGGGGAAGACATTCTCATTGTACAAATATATGTGGATGATATTATTTTTGGCTCAACCCATAAAAAATATTCAAACGCTTTTGCAAAACTAATGAAACAGAACTTTGAGATGTCTATGATGGGTGAGCTAACGTTCTTCTTAGGACTGCAAGTTCACCAATCACCCCGTGGTATATTCTTAAGTCAGTCCAAATATGCTCAGGAAATACTGAAAAAACATGGCATGTCCAGTAGTGATACATATAACACCCCTATGTCCTCCTCATCCCCGAAGCTAGATGCTGACATAAATGGGAAACCCACTGATCCTACAAAATACCGTAGTATCATTGGCTCTCTCATGTATCTCACCGCTAGCAGACCAGATGTTGTATTTGCCACTCATCTTTGCTCCCGTTATCAATCTAGCCCAACAGAAAAACATTTATCTGCTGTTAAAAGAATTCTTAGATACATCAAGGGAACCATTCACATGGGGATCTGGTATCCAAAGAATTCTGGTTTTGCACTAATAGCTTTTTCAGATGCGGATCATGCGGGATGTGTGGATACAAGGAAGAGTACATCAGGAGGAGTCAAACTGGTATCTTGGCAGTCAAAGAAACAGGATTGCACATCACTTTCTTCAACGGAATCTGAATACGTAGCTATGTCTGCCTGCTGTGCTCAAATCATCTGGATGCGATCACAACTCATGGATTATGGATTCGTCTTCAACAAGATTCCTATGTATTGTGACTCCAAGAGTGCCATTGCCATCTCATGCAACACCATGCAACATTCCAAGTCAAAGCATATTGATCTTCGATATCACTTCATCAAGGAGCATGTGGAAAAGGGTACCATTGAACTATACTTTGTGGGAACTGAACACCAACTGGCAGACATGTTCACCAAAGCCTTGCCTCATGCAAGATTTGTGGAACTTGTCCATCGGATTGGAATGAGATGTTTGACTCCTGCTGATTTGAACAAGTTTCTCCTAAACAATTAACTAAGTCAGACATCAACACTATCATGTATATATAAAAAAATAAAAAAAATAAAAAATGTGTGTATCCCTGTTGGTGTGCAAAAGAAGATCCGAATCAAAATATGATCTCATCTTTCAATTTCTCTTTAAATTCAAACATCGGTCATATTTTGAGGGGGAGAAATTTTTGCACATCTTCCGTCACATTTCTTCATCACATTATTAGACAATATTGCCTTAGGACCATTAATGTAAATAAGTCTAAAGATAAAGGATTGATATTGTCTTATTAAAATATGTGTTATCATTAAGACTTAAAATCAAAATAGGATGCAAGTTAGAGGACCAATGTTGTAAATTTCTCAAACCTATTTTTTATAAAAGCTCTAAGTCCGACCCAGTCAAACTCACAACCTCAAAAACATTTTTCCCTTTTTCGCTAAAACCCTCTCTCGCCTAAAACCCTCCTCACGCCTAACCATCAAGAAAATTCCAAAGATTGATTGTTTGTTTGATTAATTCCTTACCTGTAAGTGTTCGTGTGCAATTTGTTATGTGCTTAAATTGTTAAAATTGTTAGAACATGTTAGGGTTTATCAAATCGATTTGGGGATTTTTTCCTTGTTCAATTTGTGACCTAATCTTGTTAGTATATTACTGCTATAACATATTTTAATGACTATTGCTCATGATTAATTAGATTATATGGCACTAAATGGGTTGGATTAATTAACCTAGGATTTTCTTTGGTAGTCGAATGGGTGTGGCAGTGATGAACAAAAGATGTGTTGAGGTTTATTTGATTGATGATATGTATTTTGTTTGCTTATGTTGGTCTGATAGTTTGATGTGCCGAACAGTTTGATTATCAGGTTGCTTATGGTTGATTATGTTTGATTGTTAAGTGTATATGTGATAAGTGACGAGTTAAAAGCTCTCTCATCGAACGACCTCATCGAAGGAAATCAGTTAATCGAGTTAGATTAAGCTGATCGAACGTCTATGTTAGTCGAACGATTGATTTTTAGTCGAACGATTGATAGTTAGTCGAACGATTGAACATAGTCGAACGATTAATGTTAGTCGAACGATTGATAGTTAGTCGAACGATTGATTTTTAGTCGAACGATTGATAGTTAGTCGAACGATTGATAGTTAGTCGAACGATTGAACATAGTCGAACGATTGAATTTAGTCGAACCATTGATAGTCGAACGATTATTCTTAGTCGAACGCGTAACTTAGTCGAACGACTCACCAGTAGTCGAACAAGTAAAACTTAGTCAAACAAGTGAACTTAGTCGAACGATTAACTTAAGACAAGTGCATGTTCTTAGTCAAACAACTGAGTATAGTCGAACCAGATAGTTGAATCAGATTAATCAAAGTACTTTGATGAGTGAATGGATATGCTGTTTGATTACATGCTGATGTTGTGTCATAGTGATAAGTGGTCATCTTCATGTCTTCGTGTGTTATGTGTAGTTTTAATTGTGATTAACAATAAGAGATTATATCATGAAATCATTATTATTCACTAACACATGTATACGGTATCTATTGTGTATTGTTGTTGGTGTTTTGTAATGATCAGGTGAACTATGTCTCGAACCATGTCTCAAGCATCTGTAACCCGACAACCAACCATTCCAGAAGAAGGAGAACGTAAGATTGGCCACTGTAACTCAAGAGTTGATTTCAAGAAGTTGAGTTGTCTTGAATCTTGCCGGATCATTGCGGAAATTCTTGAAAAACACTTCATTAAACCAACATTGACAAACACTGCAAGTGTACCTGAAATCTATCTACACCAGTTCTGGAATTCTTTGGTCATCAGTGATGATGAAGAAAGCATGACAATCACTTTGGACAATACTGAGATCACTTTCAAGGTTGAAAGTCTTAGGAAGGTGTTGGATCTACCAAAGGAAGTGACAGGAGATTTCAAGGAATTTCAGGAAGATCCTACATTTGAAGAAATGATCAAAACACTTCAACTTCTGGGATATTATGAAACAGAAGAACCACTCTCATCACTTCACAAAGTCGAAAGGAAATATTTCCCACAACCTTGGCAAACCATGTACTCGATCATCATCAATAGCATAACTGGAAAAAGCACTGGATTGGAACACCCTCGACAAGAGCAACTTCAATTCTTCTGTGGTGTTCTCAATTTTAAACATTTTGATTTTGCCAAATACATCTGGAAAGACATGATCTTTCTGTTCCAAAAATTTCATCAAAGCAATGAGTCCCCCATACCTTTTCCCCGCTTCACCAAACTCCTGATTTCACGCTTCATACAAAAATATCCCGAACTCAAACGACCCGCGAACGAAAAAATGCACACTGCTGCCAAAGACCGCATTCTTTTCAGAGTACTGTCTTATACAGCATAGCAAGGTGCAAGAATTCCACAAAACATGCTTACTGAAGAACTAAAGAATACCGAGGCATATAGGAAGTATGATGAAGCAGAAAAAGCCAACCAGGTGGGATACATACCCAAAGGGTCAAGGTCATCAAAAGGAAAGAGTCACTCACTCCCAGCTCGATCCACTACTTGCCGATCAAAGAAAGCTGAAGTAGCTAAGAAAAGTAAACCAGTCTCCAAAGCTTCATCTGCAATGCAACTTCGTGATGAATCGAGTGATAAGGAAGATGATGAAAATATTGAGCTCAAGAAAGGCAAAACACAGAAAGGTCTTGAAAAGATGAAATCTATTATGGTTACAACCGATAAGAAATTGAAGCAAGGCAAGGGTAAGTCACTCAAACTAACAGATGTTAGATTTTCACCCATTCCACCGATTGAAAGCTCATAAGAAGAGGGTGAAGAATCAGATGAACATAACCATACCGCATCGGGTTCTGAAGTTGAAGAATCTGATGATGATAGACAGAATAAGGATGATGAAGATAAAGATGAAGGAAGTGACAGGGATGACAAAGATGACAGTGACAACAACAATGAAAGTGATGACAATGATGATAATGAATCTCAAGATGACCAAAATGACCAAGATAACCCAGATGTTCAACCCCACACAACCATTCCTCAATCACCACCAACATCATCAGTGGCTCAATCATCAAATGTCATAAGTCAACTTGAAAATAAACTTAAACAAGTGTTGAGTGCTCAAGAGGCCCGTGACAAGGAACATTAAGAAACAAAACTAGAGCTTACTAAACTTAAGGAGAAGATGGACAACCATATACTGAAGTGTGACAACTTTGATCTGAAAAAGGAAGTCGCTGGTCTTGTTCCAACTAAAGTTTTCACGACTCTTCAAGATGCATTTCCAGACATGCTCAACCAATATGCCAAGAAGAATCTGGAAGAGATTGTGGCAAACTTGATGCGGACTATACCAATCACAATCAGAACGTTACCTTCACAACCATCTGGATCCACTCTCAGAGAACAACTACTTGAAGAAATTCGCGAAAAACCTGCTGAGGATGAACTCAGACAAGCGTTACTTAATTTAATGAAACAAGCTGAGAAACAAGATGAACCCTGCAAACAAACCAAGACATTAAAGCGTCATCAGGATGACCCAGGGAATCAAGGAAAGAAAAGGAGGAAACCTTCGTCTTCAACAAGCCATGGTCACACAGCACACTCTTCTGGAAAAGCTAAACAATCAAGTGAACCGGTCTTCAGTCCTATTGGAAGTGGTCCATTTGAGGATACAGAATCTCACGATAATGTCAGTTCAGATAATGAAATACCCATTGTACCAACAAGAGTTCATGAAGTTGTGGTTCCATCTGGTATGGAAAAGGACGTACCACTACCAGAATGGGTCGATCCAGGAGCTTCAAAGTACGATTGGTTTGAAAATATGGTTGATGCATATCCTGATGAGGATAATGACACACCCGTTGAAGGATCAGTTGTAGACTTTACAAAAAGACTAAAGAAAGCAATCAAAGCTCAGAAATTGGGTTTATCTGACATTATCCGAGTTCGTTGCAAAGGTTTCACAGAATTCAAGACTGTGACGACTACTGAGATGGAGTTTGAGTACAATATTGAGCAAGTCGCAAGGGCTCTAGGAGAAAACATCGCCGATGAACAAGCCTATAAACTAAAAGTACCAATACACTACAATGATTACTCCAAACCATTACCCCTCATTGGTCACCCAAAGAATCTAAAGTTACCAAAAGAGTACTTCTTCAACCGTGATTTGGTCTATCTCATCTGCGGAAGCACGGACCCTAAGGTACGATATGCAACATCACTCTCCAAATATCCCGCAGCGTTATATGCCATTGAAAGTTTGGAAGAAAAAGTTGATGATCTTTGGAGTCATAAAGTTCATAAATACAATGACGATGCTGTGTTAGGGGTTCATCACTGGCCTAATATGAGGAGATTGTACTACAAATTCATGATCACCAAGAAAGTAACAACAGACGAAGTGGTGTGGAACACAAAGAACAAGATTCTATCCATTACCAGCGTTGAAACCGAACCACTGTATGGGTATAATTTTCTGAAAAAGATTACCGTCAGGAGGTCAGACGACAAAGAGTATTCTTTCTGTGAAGCTGACTACCCCTATATGATTCTCGACGACATCGAAGACATGTATCTACTAAAAATCCAGGGAAAACTTGAACATCTTCCTGGACGACTTCAGTATGATGTTATCAACTCCATTCTCTTATACATCCGCGGCATTGTCATCAGAACTCGAGTTGAGGATGTACAGCTTGGGGTAGAAAGCTACCAAAAACAGATTAACCTCATCAAGCCAGACATTAATCGGATAGGAGTTCATGACAAGAACCCTTATACCTTCATAGATAGACCGTTTGGATTGGTTTACGTCCGTCATAACCAAATATCACATTTCATGGGATTTGAAGACCTCAGAAAATTTGGTGATGAGACGTTGGAAACGGTCAAGTCTGAACTTGAAAAGATTCTGGATAATCATTACCAGGGTTCAAAGTCGGGATTTCTACGGGTTATGAATTGGAGCAGAAATGACGCAAAGCAAGCAGCTAAGTTCATCAAGAGAATTGACAAAAAGCTCAAGTTTCGAACACAAATGAGAAGATTGGAGAGTTACGTGGGAGGACGAGCCAAAATTCCAAACATTCTCACATTCCGCCGTCCTGTGTAAACTCAGTGGTATAATTTGTCTCATTTAATCATCATTTTATCATCCTTTCATCATTTTTCACATATCACAACGGCTTGTGCACACATAACAGTGTACAACCCGCACTTGTAAAGAAAGGACCCTGAGGTACGTCTCAGTGCCTCAATCCTGATCAAAGGAGCGAAAGCTTCTTACTTATGAGCAAAATTAAACCGGAAAATTTTAACATTATTTTCAAAATTTTGCTCATAAGAACAAGTATTCCCTTGTCAAGAGGGAGTATTTGAAACATAATCTTTGTTCAAAACAACAAACGTTCTTGAAATTCTTCCCTAAAACTCAAAAACAGCATATTTTAATCATAAAGTTTTTCAAAAACATCATGAGTATGCTATTTTTGAGGAGGAGAAATGAAAGATGAATAAAATATGGTGTCTCGTTGCTGGAATCTCATGAGTGTAAGACTCAAGAATTGACCCTCGAATTGACAATAACTAAAGTCAGTAGTCGAAAGGACATGTCCTGGACGGGTAATAATTTCAAGCCAGTTTATCTGGTGATGTAAGCGTGTCTCGCGAAGGATATGTCTGAGTAGAATGTACCGATTTCGAGCGATTTTCCTTGAATGTGATCTGGACGGGTAATAATTTCAAGCTAGTTTACTAGTGATGTAAGCGTGTCTCGCGATGATCATGTTCATTGAAAATCAATCAATTCAAAAGTGCCAACTCTTCCCGACATGAGCAAATTTAAATTAAATACTTATGAGCACATGTTAAGGGGGAGTCTTTATGAAAAAACACAAAACTCTCAAAGTGTTACAAAATTTTTCACAATCTTCAACACTTTGAGAGATTTTCAAGGTTTTGGTTGTTGGCATCAATAGGATAGTCATGAAGTTATAAGGTGACTAAGGGTTAGGAAAAACCGTCCTATGATCTGCCAGAGCCGGAGGGATCTACCCAAGGACAATTCCCATAGTTTAAAACTAGAAAGTCCTAGGTATGATACAAAAAAAGAGAAATGAAAATGAAAGGAGAAAGAAGGGGTTGAAGAATTAAAAAGAAATGCAAAGAAAAGGGTGAAAAGAAATAGCCCTCCATTTGTTCAACCTTAGGACAGACACCGGGTTCAACACATAATCTACTGGTTGATGAGCATCACCGGTATTGAAGAATAAAGACGTCATGGACCCAGTGACGCACTGCACTAAACCTTCTAAGCCACTCAGGTGTCTCTCAAAAGGCACTTGTTTCATTTCACACGGAGAACCCTTCATAATCTATCAACCTCTCACTACGAGGGTGTTGATATTGAAGAGGAGGCATTCTGCTCCACGCCTCCGACGACCAAACAAATGTGCACTAATTGAGTCTAGAACCATGAGATTCATTAAAGATCTCTTAGGAACACTTAGTATTACTCTGCTGTTCTACATCATGAGCAGTAGCTGTAAAATTAAGAAGTGTCCTTCGCAGATCTTAGCAATCTGCCGAGAACATTCTTGAGGGATTCACAATTGTGTGTCTCAGTGATAGAATGGAAATCCTGCCAGGGTCAACATCAAACAGCCCTGACAGCAGGTCACTTCGGTAACTCCTTGCGGGTTACGCTTAGTGGTTGCTCCAAAATGGTCTACAGTCGTGGGGTGATCTCCAGCGACTCACTGAATCATGGGTGCACTTCGGTGTGTCCGTGTAAGCCCTTTCGGGGGTATCCGGTTCAGAACGGCCTGGGCAAGGATTAGAGAAAGTCTTCACACTATGCTGTTGATGATCTCAAAGTCTGAGCCTGTAAGTGCCGGTTGGTTCATGCTGCTGCTGCTGCTGCGGAGGATCGAGAAGACCTGGAGTTCCACCACCTTCAAGACTCCATCATGCTCATATCCTGAAGATGAGTTCTCACAAAGACTTAAAGATATCAAAAGTTCAAAGTTGATAAAGAAAAGTCAAAGTTCAAGATCTACAACCTTTCATAAGTTAAAGATTGAAGAAGTATGAACAAGTTGAAGAATCAAAGTCAAAAGATATATGAGCATGGTGGAGAAGACGTGAAGACACCAGAAGCAAAGATCATTGGAGAACGGCAGATCAATACCATATCATATCACATCACAATCAAGAACAAAGAACAAAGATTATGAAGACGTCAAAGTCAAAAGAAGCAAAGACGACGTCAAGCAACCTTGATGACCAATACTTAGGGGGAGATTGTTGGGAACACGTTTTGTATTAATTCAAGTATTGATCATAATGTAATAGGTTGCTTAGGCCTTTAAGTTTGTTTTAGGCCCAGCCCATGTAGAAGGCCCATGGGCTGTGTCATTTAGTTAATTAATTATGTTGTTTAAGGCTACAAGCCCATCCTTATGTAAAAACTATAAATACCCCTCCCATTACAAAGGAAGGGGTTGGTTGATGAATGCTTAAACATTTCCATATTATGATGATCATCTTCCAATCTCTCTTTCTCTCTCTAACTTTCTCTCTCTAGATTTAGGGCTTATTAGTGTTTGATCTTTAGTTGCTTAATTCATGAAAGTATAAAACATCAGGTATGTTGGTGGTTGCCCGAAGGGTATGTTCCCATAAGACTGTTGGAAAGTGGGGTTATTTGGCTGGCCATTTGATGGGGGTATAGATTATGAGGATACGACTGAGTTTGTAATGGGGGATACATACCATTGGGAGGAAGATTTCATCCCTTATTTAACGAAGACGGATTGCCTTCTATGCCTGATGCGTGAGAAGGCTACAACGGAACCCCTGTCTCAGTTTGGCCAAAATGAGCAGCTAGTAATGGAGTCAAGTTTACCTTCGTACCTTCCCTTCG
This sequence comes from Artemisia tridentata subsp. tridentata, assembly GCA_021014915.2. Classification (NCBI taxonomy): domain Eukaryota; kingdom Viridiplantae; phylum Streptophyta; class Magnoliopsida; order Asterales; family Asteraceae; genus Artemisia; species Artemisia tridentata. The sequence continues at coordinate 15,249,503 of CP139507.1, read as the reverse complement.
GTGACTTCTCCCATTAGAACCTTCAACAACTGCTCTCTCTTTTCTTGTCTGAGCTTGTTCAGGAATTTCTTCAAAACCCACAGATCTCCCACTTGGCCTTCGACCTGTAGGGGATCCTGTCCTTAGTGCTGAACGTGTCCCTCCTTGGGTAAGAGGCCAGGTTCCATCTCGATCTCTTCGTCATAGTCTTCGCTGGAATATTCCAACTCCCTTTGTGTCTCTGTGTTCCGAGCTTGCCTTCTGCGTGCTCTCATAAAAGATTCCAATGTTTCAAAATTGGCTTAAAAAAGGCTAGACTAATGATTGGTTCCGGATTGGCTGATTTCGAAGCATGGTGGTTTATTTCTGGGTGAGATCTTGTCGTAAAAGTGGAAGCGGCTATTGGGGGAAGGTTGTTTGGATCGTTTACTGTTATTGGTGTTAAGGTCCCGAGGGGGAGTATCTTCTCTTCCTTGATTCATGCCGAAAACATAGCGAATTTGATTGACTGGTTCTAAACTGAGAAATTACGAGACCAATTGTAGTGGTCCCACGGATGGCGCCACTGATCGTACAATAAATTGCACTACCAGGCCTTGCGATGGTGATTGACGAAAATGGGGATTATGTTGATGCGCCAAGCTTATTGATAACCTGAAATAAGAAATACAAAGACACTACTTTAAGTGATTGCGCAGGGGGGTTGGCCCTGCGAATCACCTCCGGCGTGTGAATGAGTATGTGATATGGTAAATATGTAAGCTTAAGAGGATATGTGTGTGTTTAGTGAACGTACCATACTCAATAACCCGTCCAAGCTATTTATAGGACAGAAAAATAGGTCTTGGAGAGTTCCATGCTCAATCGGCAAAAATCATGGAGGCGTTCCATGATTTATGATGACTGCTAGGGTTTAGGCGAATATCATTGGGGAGTCCCATGACAATAGCTAAAGTTTAGGGCGGAGATGGGGGTGTCCCATGATTACTGCCTTAGCACAATCTCTTTCTTGGCGGGAAAGCACAAGGGAGAGATCACAGGCTTCATCCTTCTAATATCTTTGTCGGCTTTACTCCGATGGGCTTAGGCCTTCGATTGGCGAGTTCCCAAATGGTAACCCCGTCATGGACGAATGTTTTGATGCCATTGAAGATATTAAAAAGGCTATCTTGGACATTCGAGAGGAAGGTTTTGTACAGGCTTGAAGGGGTGTCCTTCGACCTATTCGGAGGGTACATCATCAGTTTACAACGAGGAAATACACGGTTCTTGGTCCAGTAGAAAGGTGGTACGAAAAGATGAGTCAAGTTGCTATGGATATACATAACATTTTAAACGGATGAGTCGAGTTGTTATGGATATGCATAACATGTTAAACGGATAAGTCGAGATATTATGGATATGCATAACATGTTAAACGATGACTCGAGATGTTATGGACATGCATAACATGTTAAATGGATGAGTCGAGATGCTCTGGAGATACATAACATGTTAAATGGATGAGTCGAGTTGTTATGGATATACATAACTTATGGATATGCATAACATGTTAATTGGATGAGTCGAGTTGTTATAGATATGCATAACATGTTAAACGGATGAGTCGAGTTGTTATGGATATGCATAACATGTTAAACGGATGAGTCAAGTTTTTATGGATATGCATAACATGTTAAACGGATGAGTCGAGTTGTTATGGATATGCATAACATGATAAACGGATGGGTTGAGTTGTTATGGATATGCATAACATGTTAAACGGATGAGTCGAGTTGTTATGGATATGCATAACATGTTAAACGGATGAGTCAAGTTGTTATGGATATGCATAACATGTTAAACAGATGAGTCGAGTTGTTATGGATTTACATAACATGTTAAACGGATGAGTCGATATGTTATGGATATACATAACATGTTAAACGAATGAGTCGAGTTGTTATGGATATGCATAACATGTTAAACGATGAGTCGAGATGTTATGGATATGCATGACATGTTAAACGGATGAGTCGAGTTGTTATGGATATCCATGACATGTTAAACGACTGAGTAGAGTTGTTATAGACATGCATAACATGTTAAACGATGAGTCGAGATGTTATGGATATGCATGACATGTTAAACAGATGAGTCGAGTTGTTAACTCCCGCCAAAATAAACTATTGGCGCCAAAATTTCCCACCGCTTTATGTACACCAGGTTAACTCCCGCCAAAATTTTCCTCACAAAATTGGCGCCAAAACTTCCTGCTAAAAGTTTTATTTTTGCAATAAAAGCATATGTAACTCTCTTATCCTCACAAACACATTCTCTTATCCTCACCACCACTAACACATTACTCACTTTGTTCATCACAACCACCAACGTACACAATGTTATTATGAGGATGGCGCAATTTGAATCTTTTGCTTGTCGTTGTGGACGAGGAGATTTAGTTCTGCAAGAATCGCGTCAACGTGACACCTGTGGTCAACTATACTATGCATGTCCTTTGTCAGTGGTGAGCAATTACTTTTTTTTTTTCTTTTTTTTTTTGTAATATATAAATAATTTGGTTAGTAGTTAAAAATAATTTTCTTTACCCTTTAACAACCTCGGTCAATGGAATTTGTATGTGTTTTTTTTATGGAAAGTGGAACGAGTCCGTCTAATGACCGGTTCTCCTAGAGGTTCAACACCTCCAACGAGTTCTGCAGGACCTTCAAGTACTCCAACTCACTCTGCAAGACCTTCAACATCGAGTCCTGGAAATGCAGAGTGCTCAAACTGCATCAAATTGATACAACAGATAAAGGTACTCAAGAAAATCCTAGAAATGTATATGCATCCCCAGAACCACACACTTGATTCAGCTGCCCTACTTCACGACCTTTATAATGACATGGAAAACCTTGGTTTGGAGTAATTCGTACGAGTACGCTTTAATATTTAACTTTTAACAATTTGTAATGTAATTCGTACGCTTTAATGTCTGAAATTTTATCGATCTGTAATGTAATTCGTATGCTTTAATGTTTGAAATTTTATCGATCTATAATATAATTCGTACGCTTTATTAATGTTGGACGTTTATCGACTTGTAATGTAATTCTCTATGCTTTATATGTGCAGCTTTTTATCGATTTGTAATGAAATCGTTTGAACGTTTATATGTACGAGTTATTGTCACTATATCTCACATACAACTTTTTATCTCATATTTTCGTTTTTTATGGTAACGCAAAACTAAAACTAATGGCCCAAAATTTTGTGAGGTTTTTATTACCTATGACATGTCGTAGGAAAACAAAAGGCGGGAAAAAATACCGCCCAAAAGTCTTAATACATGCCTACGACATGTCGTCGGTATATAATAAAATGCAAACGTAATTAACACTAAGCTAATACAAGATTTTACCGACGACATGTTGTCGGTATATAACAAAACACAAATGTAATTAACGCTAATCAAACACTAATCGCCTAAAAAATTGTATGGTTTTTTGGTCCCGACGACATGTCGTAGGGATTTAAAAGGCGGGTAAAAATACCGCCCAAAAATGGGTGAAATGTTGAAAGTCAAATTTGACTAATAAAATGCCTACGACATGTCTGGTCATTCCATGAAAACTTTAGAGATCGAATATGAATGGAAACCTTCAAGATGTGACACTTGCAAAAAAATTTACCACAATGATGAGGGATGTCCTAAGAGGGTTATACCGGTTGAGAAACCATTGGTTAGTAATGATGAGGATTTCATTGAAGCTAATAAGAAGAAAGGTAAAGGTAAGCAACAAGGTACGAATCGGTAGATTGAAGGGTTGCGGTTTCAAAAGCCTAAATTTTCGTATTACTATAGGCCGGTTACTAAGGCTACTGTAGGAGCAAAACCTACTAATGATGGGGCCTCGACTTCAAATACTAATGCAGGTACATCAACGGTTAATGTTGGTTCTCCTTCTTGTAACGACTCAACTACTGATACTACTAGTAGTACGACCCCTTCTCAGGATGTTCAAGGTAAGAATAACAATCAGAAGGATGATATTAACCTTGTTGATTTGAAGAACAGTTTTGATGTGCTCGCGGGACAAGATTCGGTTTTGGAACCTGTGACTGACACAACATGTAAGCCTACTGATAGTCCTAGTTCTTCCTCTACTCCGTCGCCATCTACTATGAAGAGCACTCCTATTGTTAAGAAAATTGGAAAGCTTGAAAAGCTTATTATTGATGGTAAAGCTACCATTGTGGATGATAATGGTAAACCTATTCCGGTGGCTGATGGTAAAACAAATGGCAACCCATTCTCTAAGGTGGGTGAAGTGGTTGATTCTGATAGTGATGATGAGGTGTTTGAGCCTAATGACCCTATGGATAGTTACTTTTCATCAGCAGGAGGACATAACGAGCTTGAAGGCTATTTTCTAATGATTATGCGGCCCAGGTCTATGACTTACCTGGGCAATTTGAGGATTTTAACAATCAGTTTGATTTCAAGCTTCAAGTCCGTTCGAGGAAGTAATCTTTTATTTGGATGTATTTATTTTTTTGGCATGTCTTTTTTTATGTTTTTAGTGGTTGCTCTATTTGTTGGTAACTAGTTGTTCATTTATAGCATGTCATAAATGATATAGTGGTTGTTCAAGCGGCTGCTTGAGGTTAATTTGCCGTTTCAGCCAAATTTCATTGTAAACGGTTCTTTTGATTGATATATTTTACCAGGGTGGAAGTTCCCTTTTAACAAAAAAAAAAAAAAAAAAAAAAAAAAAAATAATTATATAGTTAAGAATAGTAAGACCGTAGTCTTAGCTTAATGTCTCCTATCAGAAAGGCATCCAGTAACATATAATAATCTCAAAGTAGCATGAGTAAGCATATTAGTCATTATTTAGTACTAATAGTTTAAGATTAGATTAAGATTTCTTACTCGAACCGGGTGGTGTGCCAGCAACGAGCCATATTGGTGTGCGATCACGAAAATGGTCCCTACGAATAGATGGCATTAGGTGGATTATCGCAACGAATTGTTAATTACTATATAGTATATACGTTAATCTAACAACTGTTGAATTTTCTAGGAAATATAAATATAATTAGTTAATACGTATGCTAATTTGTACGTATATAGCAAGGATAGTTTAATGCAATTTCTAGATGCGACATTGAGACCATGTGAGGTGAGCAATGCAATGTGTGTGGATATGATTATGCTATTTGTGGGAGTTGCTATTAGTCTATGATCATGGAGTCCAATTTATAACCTTATACTAATGAGAAAGAAGTAGTTTAAGCAATCCCAATTTATATCCTTATACTAATGAGAAAGAAGTAGTTTAAGCAATCCCATGCATAATTGTTTTGTGTATATCCATCACAGATATGTACATGTGGAATCTAACATAATATAATATTGTGTACCTTTCTATGACAAAGCTTATTATATGCTCATCAAGTAAACCCTATATGTTAAATATCATCAAAATAGTCACTGTTACAAATCAATCTAGCGTATCTTTGACTTAGAAATATTAAAAATTACTGAAGTTTTTGTTCTATTTGATCGATCTTAAATTACTGAAACTTAAAGTATGGAAATCGGAATTGTACGTTATGCAACCGGAAGTAATATTTAAGTGTATAAAACACGTCGTAGAAAGGGAATCGCAATACTTAACCAACTTTGGCAACGAAGAGATCATGTGAAAAGATAAAATCACAAACTTCACACGGTATATATAATAAGAACCAAACCGAACCGAAAAAAAAAATGTGTTAGATTTGGTGGAGTTTGAATTGAACGTTTAACAAAAATATGCTAAAGTGTTCAAATATGCATTTTGCAAGCCTATGCCTTAACTTCAAATCTATAGCTCATGTTCAAACTAGAGTAGCATTCAAGTTAATTAGGTTTTAAAGTTTTAACTAATCAAATGAAGCTCAAGAATCATACAGTCTTATTTGTCTATTACACCAAGATTAATATATTGGGAAAGTTATCAGGTTATAACCAACCAATGAGTAATACGTGGCTAAAAGTGATTGAGCGCAACACTTTATGAATACCTTATTTGTGTATGTAACATTCTGATTCGGGCGCCGGTGCGCCGCGTTACGGCGGGGCGTTGTATTTGACAAAAAATTTAATTAAGATTTTAAGACAGAATATTGATGTAAGAGGCCGGCTACGGATAACCGCGTTGCGGCAGGGCAGTGACCTTAGCCTTAATTTACGTGTTAAAAAATAGAAAGGACCCTTTTTACAACAGACCCTGAGATCTGTGAAGTAATTAATCGCCAACTTATTATTATAAAAGATACCAAAAAGCCGACAAAATGGGATTTTGCTATTTTGGAATTGATTTTTGAAAAATTGCTTGTTTGAAAAGTGACTATTTGAAAAGATGCCTCAAAACTTCAATCTTAGGTCATGTTTTGCAAACTAAGTATTACAAAATTGGTTTTTAAGTTTTAACATCAGAAGCCAGGAAATCGTCGCCCAAGATTAATAATTGGGAAGTTACAGTACCAACCCAATGAGTAACGTGGCTAAAGTATTAACGCAACATTTATAATATTATTTGTATATGTAATATTCTAATGGTTAGATGAGCCACTAAGATTCAAGATAGCTTTGTATCTGTCTCTTTTTATTTGCACAATAATCTCAGTTTGCGGCCACCTGCACCAGTAAGATGTTTGCTATTTTATACCATATTTTTGTGTCAATAATTTCTGCATGATTTCATGCAATTGAAATAAACAATATAATAGAGCAGATCTAAGAGTTAGATAACTTAAAATATACAACAAACCTGTTCTGAAAAGATCCATAACATAACTAAAAAATTGAATACCTTTCACATTGTTTGAGAATGTGTTCTTTAAGTTGTATATGAAGCATCACCAAACTACACCATAATTTGAGTTATGATTACTCCAGTTATTCTGAGATAACTAGTTATGTTCCCTCTTAACTTACGAGTTTCGTCCAATGTTACAAGTTTTCCAACAGATGTACACATTTTGCTAGACCAACTATTATAATATCTGTGTGAAACTGTCAATACTAAGAACCCTTGGTAGGACCGAAACTCGGTTTTAAAGGTTAAGCAACATGGGTCTAAATATATGATAAGAGCAAGGTTGGATCAAGTGGTTAACACTCTTGCCTCTAGAGACAGAGGTCAAGGGTTCGATCCTCACCCCTTGCAAGGCCGGAGGTCCTTTTGTACCTTTGGTAGAACCAAAAGCAGCTTCTCTACCTTAGGTAGGGGTAAGGCTGTCTACGTTTCAACCTCCCCCATACACTGTGAAAGACGGTATTGGGACCCATAACCCGTGAAAGACGGTATTGAGAGTTACTTTATTTTTTATTTTTTTTGGGTCTAAATATATGATGACATACACAAGACCTGTGCAAAGTTTGGGAGTACCAAAGAAAAGAAAACAAATGATCAACAATGAGGGTTTTCACCCAAAATTTGGATGCACCAAAACAAGGCCACGTACATAATTAAAACGAAACTTATACGCGTACCCTAAATAAATATCACACTAACACAACACCTTGCACATTAATTTTCCCAACCATGATGTTGTGGGTTCAAGACTTGCTAAGACAAATGGTCAAAGACAGTACCTTCGTTGCGCTTGTATATATGAGTCAAAGACCTGCCTTCCCCGAATACAGTCAAATCAATTGTACCATTGCCTTCCCCGAATAACATAGACTGCAAAAAATCAATTCGTCTACAGATACATTTTTCAAAGCACACAGTAACACACATAAAATCAAAGCGTTTGATTTTCTTAATTGACGGCCCACAAGGGCAATGTGAAAAGGGATTTTAGCCCACGGTTAGAATTACTTTTATGGCCCAATAAACAAATCTCAACAAGCCCATAATCGAAAAACAGTAATTGACATATTTAATTCCTTCCATTCGTTTATTTATTTTCTTTCGACAGTTTGTATATATTTAGCGATTTGGAGACTTTTGGAGCTAACGAATATCACCACAACAATGAAAAACGATTGTTATCCAGGTTAGGTTCCATTGCATTAATCATATCCAGGTTAGGATCCACAACATCATGCTTGTGTGGATCTGACCATGGTTTCTCCTCTCGTGGGGTTGAGTAGTCGGCGTTTTACAGCTGGACATGCCGCTTTAAAAGCCGCCTTGTGCAAAGTGACAAAACACGAGAAAGCATGCATTGAAAATCACCACATGTTTATTCCTTTCGCGTTTGATACATTTGGTTTCCTTGCACCTGAGGCGGTGGAACTACTCAACAGAGTCCAACGAGTTATGAACAGTAATGTTATGACACATAGATTCAAGAATGTAGTTTTCAAAAGAGTTAGCTTTGCAATCCAAAAAAGGCTAGCAGCGCAGCTTGTTGCTCGTTTGCCTTCAACCACTATGTAAATTCTTTTTTGATTAAATTCAAAATGGAAGCAAGTTGCTTTCTTCTTCACTTTGGTACCATGTCAAGGCTAAATCTATTGTGTGCTTGCGTAGAGGGTATAAAGTATAAACCCTGATTTTGGATGATTAAATTGGTTGGTCAGCAATATTATATAAGATTAAGAGTCGGGTTGTTTATATGCATGAATAGTAATCTGCAAGCTTAGCTTATTAAAGAATTATGGCTTGATATAAAAACATATGCTTGATCGAGTTGTTTGCTTGCACAATGGACAATGATTATGTTAACACTCAGTAGCTTCTCTTTGATGCATGAGCTAGGATAATTCCATATATACCCAATTTAAACAATTCTAAGTGAGCACATCTCGGGTCTCCTAATCACATATCTAAGTCTCTTGCTTTATTAGTTAATTCTAGTTAATTAGTTAATTTGGTGCAAAAAATAAAAAATAAATAAATAAATAAATAAAATAAAAAAAAAAAAAAAAAAAAAAATCTAACTCGATCTTAACTATGTCTCATACATTATTTTACATATGATTGTCTATTATTACTCCCATTTTGTCAATCTTAAATTACAAAGGATGTTACATACCTGGACCTTTATAACAACCTTATAAAATGTTGGGTTTGCATTGTAATTCATATATTAACAATGTTGGGTTTGCATTGTAATTCATATAATGGTAAACCTATTCCGGTAGCTGATGGTAAAAGAAAGGGCAACCCATTCTCTAAGGTGGGTGAAGTGGTTGATTCTGATATTGATGATGAGGTGTTTGAGCCTAATGATCCTATGGACAGTTACTTTTCATCAGCAGGAGGACATAACGAGCTTGAAGGCTATTTTCTGATGGTTATGCGGCCCAAGTCTATGACTTACCTGTGCAATTTGAGGATTTTAACAATCATTTTGATTTCAAGCTTCAAGGCCGTTCGAGGAAGTAATATTTTATTTGGATTTATTTATTTATTTTTGCATGTTTTTTTTTATGTTTTTAATGGTTGTTCTATTTGTTGGTAACTAGTTGTTCATTTATGCCATGTCATAAATGATATATTGGTTGTTCAAGCGGCTGCTTGAGGTTAATTTGGCGTTTCAGCCACATTCCATTGTACTTTAAACGGTTCTTTTGGTTAATATATTTGACCACGGCAGAAGTTCTCTTTTACCAAAAAAAAGTAATTAAATAATAATAATAATAATAATAATAATAATATATAGTTAAGAATAGTAAGACCATAATCTTAGCTTAATGTCTCCTATCATAAAGGCATCCAGTAACATATAATAATCCCAAAGTAGCATGAGTAAGCATATTAGTCATTATTTAGTACTAATAGTTTAAGATTAGATTAAGATTTCTTACTCGAACCGGGTGGTGTGCCAGCAACGAGTCATATTGGTGTGCGATCACGAAAATGGTCCCTACGAATAGATGGCATTAGG